>PVIU01014653.1:0-51133 GCA_004026605.1 Ondatra zibethicus
TGTATGTGTGTATGTGTATGTGGTGTGTGTGTGTGTATATGTGCGTGTGTGCTTGTGTGTGTATGTGTGTGTATGTGTGTTTTTGTGTGTGTACTATGTGTGTGTGTATGTTTAGGCCAAAAGTTGACCTTGGTTGTCTTCCTTTTTCATTCTTTACCTTACTTTAATTTATTACATTTATTTGTTTATTTGTGTGTGTGTGTGTGTGTTTGTGTGTGTGTATTCATGTGCCCACACATCCACCGTTTTACTCTAGTTCACAGTTTAAGATCCAGTCCATCATGAGAGGCAAGGCAAGGCAGCACACTCAATCATCTCGCAATACCTGTGTGGAGGTCAGAGGACAACCTTCTATCATATGGGGTCCAGGGATTGAACTCATGGTGTCAGGCGTGATAGCAGGTACCTTCACCCACTGAACTATCTCACTGGCCTGTTACCACCTCAGTTTTGGAGACATGGGCACTTACTGAACCCAAAGCTCACCAAGCAGGCCATGCTAACTATTGAATACTGCTGAGCAGTGAGTCTCGTGGCTCTTCCTGGCTCTGTCTCCTCCCTCAGCACTGCATTGCACCTATGAGCCACAGAATACACCTTTAAAAAAAAACAAACAAAAAGCAAAACATGGGTTCCAGGGATTGAACCCAGATCTCTGTGCTTGCATGGCCAGCACTTTACTGGCAGCCATATTCCAAGCATCAAGGCATATTCCTAATGAAAATGGTACCTCCCTATGGTCTAAGGGCAGGACAGGTGAAACAGAACCTGGCATGATACATGTGACTCTCAGGATATGAGAAGCATGATCCAGAACCGAAGAACTCAGTTATAGAAACTTCGATATACACACACAATGATGAAGGTGTGGGAATGTGGAATTGGAAATGTCTGTGACCCTTAGGCAAGCCAAAGGCATCAGTATTCATGAATTTACCCAGATATTCCTCCCGGGAGCAATTTATTGAGTTCTTACTATGTGCTGAGTTTCATAAAATCCAATAGCTCAGCTAGAGATGTTCCAAGCCTTCCTAGAGTTCACATTCAAGGAGAAAGACAAAATATAGGCAGGTCATTGAATACTGTGAGGTTCGATGGTGACTGACCTATGCACTGGGGCCCCTAGAAGCCTGTATTTGGGAGGCCTATGATCCTGTGTGGGCCTCTTCATGATCTCTTCCTGAAGAAAATAATGCTGGGGTTCCACATAAAGGGGATCTGAGCTGGACTTCAGAGCAGAAGATTCAGTATGGGTCAAGGGAAGGTATGTTTGGGTAGAGGGGTCCTGGCAGAAACCAATAGAATAGACGGTAAGGAAAGACAAGGTAATGGGGAGGGGCTACATTGTCCTGGAATCCTAGTAGGCTGGCCATTTTATTCTCAGTGAGTGTGGTTCATGGAAAGAAACAGACAGGAGGCTGGGTTTGGATATTGCACAAGAGGATGAAGACCAGAGATGTAGAGACACAGCAGAAAATGTTGTGCAGAAATGGGACAGAGTCAAGCGGTGGTGGCATGCATCTTTAATCTTAGCACTTGGGAGGCAGAAGTAGGCAGATCTCTGAGTCTGAAGCCAGCCTGGTCTACAAAGCAAGTTCCAAGATAGCTAGGGTTGTTACACAGAGAAACTCTGTCTTGAAAAACAAAACAACAGAAGCGGGACAGGCATTACTGGATATCAACATGCAGATGAATGAAAATAAATCCATGTCTATCACCATGCACAAAACTCAAGTCCAAGTGGATCAAAGGCTGCAACATAAAACTAACCACACTGAACCTCATAGAAGAGAAAGTGGGAAGTACACTTGAATGCATTGGCACAGGAGACCACTTCTCAATATAACCCCAGCAGCACAGACACTGAAAGCAACAATTAATAAATGGGACCTTCTGTAAAGCAAAGGACGTGGTCAACAAGACAAAATGGCAGCCTCCAAAATGGGAAAAGATCTTCACTAACCGAACATCAGATAGAGAACTGATCTCCAAAATATACAAAGAACTCAAGAGACTTGACATCAAAAGAACAAATAATCCAATAAAAAAAATGGGTACAGACCTAAACAGAGAACGCTCAGCAGATGAATCTCAAATGGCTGTAAGATACTTACAGAAATACTCAACATCCTTAGCCATCAGAGAAATGCAAACCAAAACAACTCTGAGATTCCATCTAACACCAAGATCAAAAACACTGATGACAGTTCATGCTGGAGAGGATGTTGGGTAAGGGGAACATTCTTTCATTGCTGGTGGGTATGCAAACTTGTACAACTTCTTTGGAAATCAATATGAAAATTTCTTAGAAAATTAGGAAGCAATCTACCTCAAGACCCAGCGATACTGCTATTGGATATATACCCAAAAGTTGCTCAATCATACCACAAGGACATGTGCTCAACTATGTTCATCATAGCATTGTTTGTCATAGCCAGAACCTGGAAACAACCTAGATGCCCCTCAACCAAAGAATGGATAAAGAAAATGTGGTACATTTATACAATGGAGTACTACACAGCAGTAAAAAAAAAATGACATCTTGAAATTTGTATGCAAGTGGGTGGATCTAGAAAGCATCATATTGAGTGAGGTAACCCAGATCCAGAAAGACAAATATAATATGTACTCACTCATAAGTGGCTTCTAGACATAAAGCAAAGAAAAAAACCAACCTACCGTCTAGAACCCCAGGGAACTTAGACAACAAAGAGGACCCTAAGAGAAACATACATGGATATACCTAGGAAGGAGAAAAAGACATGATCTCCTGAGTAAATTGGGAGTATGGGGTTCACGGGAAAGGATAAAATGGGAGGAAGAGGAGAAAGGAGGGTGGAAAAATGTACAGCTCAATAAAAACAATAACAATATTTAATAAAAATAAGTAGGACAGAGTGACAAACTGCAGGAAAGCCAGGGTAGACCTTAGGCTGAGTTTTGTTGGACAGCAGCTGGTGTTCTTTCTGTTCTGGCTCACCACACAGCCTCTAGTAGATTCTACAGATGGATCAGTACAAGATTTTGGCACTTTGAGAACAGAAATGTTCTCCACAGGGAGTAAAAGCTGCCCATGGGGGAATCAGGGAGGACCCCCAGGACTCACTTATCAGCCTGGATGTGTGTGTGTGTGTGTGTGTGTGTGTATGTGTGTGTGTGTGTGTGTGTGTATGCGCGTGCACATGTGTGTGCCTGGCAACAAAGGGCAGGGATTCCAGGTTGTCCCACCCATCACTGTGATCCACCATGCCTGCAATAGCGGATTCTCTAAGATGCTGAGTGCTAATTTAGCTTCTAAGACTGGTATGTACTTGAGCACTGGTTAATTAGGCAGGTTTCTTATTCTCTGTTCCTATCGCTGTCACCAGATACCTAATAAGAAGTCACTTAAGGGAGAAAGGTTTGTCTGGGCTCACGATTTGAGGGTACAGGCAATCATGGTAGAGAAACTCTAGCAACCAGAGAGATTGGCGGCTGAGCAGTGTGCAGCTGTGACTTCTCACATCCTCGTGTTTTTGGCTGAACAGGAAGGAAAGGCAAGACTGGAAGTGAGGGCGGGGGCCTAAACCATCAACGCCCACTCCCAGCCACCTACTTCCTCCAGTGAAGTGCAACCTCTACCTGATGCACGGCCACAACCTCCCCAAACAGCACCACCTGATGACAATCGAGTGTCCAAACTCAGAAGTTTCTCTCCAGGCCTTTAGAGGATCCAGGCCCATTTAATATAAAAGACAACTTTCCCCGTTAGGTGCTTCCTTCCCCAGCAGGAAGAGCTTCTTCTCTTAATCCCCGAGTCTTACTCGTGCCTGAAGAAGTTATTCCCAGCCCTCCATCCCAGTGTTATCCACATCCAGGATCTTAGCTCTGGGATGGTTTCAAGGGCTTCTTGAAAGTCCTGTATTTCCACTGTGGAATGAACCATCAGCATCTTCTACGTTGTGGTGTTGTTTTAATAAGACAAATGAAAGATGGCTCAGCAGCTAAGAATGCTTGCTGCCCTTCCAGATGCCTGAATTCTGTTCCCCAGACCCATGATGGGCCCCTCACAACCTCTTGTCACTCTGCTCTAAGGGGATCCAAACTGTTGCTGCTCTCTTCTGGCTTCTGTGGTCGTGTGACTATGTACATGCATACGTTTGTGTGTTTGTGTGTACATTAAGTTTTAGAGCTGGAGAGATGACTCAGTGGTTCAGAGCCCTAGTTGCTCTTCCAGGGGACTTGGCCTCAGCTCCCAGCACTCTCATGGCAGCTCACAATCACCTGTAACCCCAGTTTCAGGGGGTCCAATGCCCTCTTCTGATTTCTGTGGGCGTCAAGCACACAAGCGCACACAGACATATATACAGGCGAACCACTCATATGTAGAAAATAGGGCTTTTTCATTTAAGATATATAAACAAAAAGCATTAGGTTATTTGTGTGTGTCGTGACCACGTGTTGGGGAAACATGAGGAGATTCAAGGTCAATGCTGGGAATCCGCCTACCTTATTCATTGAGGTGGGGCCTCTCAGGCCAACCCAGAGCTCACCAGTCCGGCTAGACTCACTAGCCAGCTTGCTCTGGAGAATCTCAGTCTTTGACACCCAAGTCTAGAGTGTCAAAGCCAGGATTTTATGTGGATTTCTGGGGAAACTCGGTCCTCACCTTTTTGGAACAAGTGCTTATTAACCTCCAATCCATCTCCCTGCTCCTATTCTTTATTTTAGAGACAGCTTTATTTCTGTAAACGTTGTGCTAGCATATGTTGTACATTTGGAGTATTGTCCCCATACCCCCTCCCCCCATTTTCTCACTCTTTCCCACTCTCTGTAGCTCCCTGTGCTCCCTTAGATAGCTTCAGGTCTTTCATGGTATGTGAATATTTATGATTTTATGTAGCTAATAAGATCCAGGAACCACAAGTGATTTATGCAAAGGACCCCAAGCTGACACTTTACAGAAACTTGTACATCCATCTTCATGGCTGCATTCATAATGGCCAAGTTAAGGAACCAACCTTACTGTCCAGCAGCAGGCATACATGCCTACACAATGCCTACAACCGCCTAAAACTCCAGCTCTAGGGAAGTCTGATGCTCTTCTCTGGCCTCTGTGGGTACCCTCACACATATTGTATATACTCACATAACACACACACACACACAAAATTATTTTTTAAAAAAATTAAAGCAGAATGAAGTTTTATCGCTTATGAGAAAATGGATGCAACTAGAGAGAATCCTATTAGGTGAATTAAGGCAGTCTCAGAAAGAGCCATCCTGATCTTACACTCTCCACACCTCCTCTGTCAAAACTGCGGTAATATTGTGCCCACACAGGGCTCACCTGCCAGCTCCCCTATTTCCCTTGCATGAGGACCATGGTACCATCAGATCGCCGCTGCTTAAACCCAGCTCTGGGCCAGCTGCCTGCTTCCCCTCCTAGCTCCATTCCTTCTTTCTAGACTTGTACCCAGGCTCAGAGCCCAGCACTTGCTCCATGCTGGCTTGCTCAGCTGATTGCTTTGTGCTGGTACATTGGATGGCACGTTGGATGCCATCCATCAGCCTGTAAGGAAAGGACAGAGATTCCCAGCTGATGCCACTGTGTTGATGACACCTCTGAAATAGTGACAGATGGTCTGCATTAAGAGTGTGACTGTGGGGGCTGGGGAGACGGCACGTCGGTTGAGAGCACTTGCTTCTCCAGAGGACGTGGGGTTGGTGCCCAGCACCCATACTGGGCACATCCTGACTGCCAGTAACTGTAGCTCTAGGCGATCTGACTCTTCTTTCTGGCCTCTACTGGCACCAATCTGCACATTCACATACCACCCCACCACCCACCCCGCCTTCACTCATTTGAATACCACCTTCCAATCCCACCTCACTCATATTCACATACTGCCTGCAACAAAAACACAGAGATACACATAAATCAGTAGGTCTCAACCTTCCTGATGCTGCGACCCTTAATTACAGTTCCTCATGTTGTGATGACCTCCAACCATAACATTATTTTAGTTGCCACTTTGTGCCTATAATTTTGCTACCGTTATGAATTCTAAAGTAAATATCTGTGTTTTCTGACGCTCTTAGGCGACCCCTGTGACGGGGGTCATAGTCCATAGGTTGAGAATTACCGAAATAAATAAAAAGAAGAAAAACCTCAAAATAAATGTCCTGTGAAGAGAAACCTCTCATTGCGTGGATTGTTTACCTCGCCCGAAGGTCTGGATTCTAGAAGAAGTCACAGAACATTAGTTCATGAAGGTCCCCGAAAAGCTTTCCTGTCTAAATGTTTCATTTCACAAACAAACCCCAAAGCACACTGGGATCTACGGACTTGCCAAGGCCTCGGCTCTAATTAGTGGCAGCAGGGAAAATACAGAGCTCCTGGTCTGTCTTTCTTCTCTTGGAAGAAAGAATATGCCAGAAACCCACCAAGTTGGCCAGTGCTCCTTAGCACAGTTGATTCTAGGCTTCCAATAGCCCTCCAGCCTCCCTGAACATCTGAGAATTGCTAACTTTTCCCCACTTCGTTGGTGAGCTACCATTCCAGCCCATGCATGGAAAGGGGATGAGCACACACACATGTGCACACACATGTGTGCATATGCTATGGAAGTCAGAGGACAACCTTGGGTGTCGTGCCCCAGGTTCAGCCTACCTTGTTAATTTCCTTAAAGATTTCTTTTTATGTACGTGTATGTCTTAGTGTCCGTGTGTATATGTCCCTGTGTTCCATTGTCTGCAGAAATCAAAAGAAGGCATTGGGTTCCTTGGAACTGGTGAGTGTAAGCCACCTTAAATGGGTGCTGGGAACCAAACTCTGGTCTTCTGCAAGAGCAGTCTGCGCTCTTAACCACTGAGCCTCACTCCAGCCCTTCTGCCCACCTTTTGTTTTCTTTTGGAGACAGGCTCTCTCATTGTTCTGCAATTCACTAGAAAGCCTAGACCACCTGGCTAGCAATCCTCAGGGACCCTTCTGTCCCCACCTCTCCACCTTTGGGATTATAAACATGTGCCACCATGCCCACCTTTTTTTTTCCCCACATGAGTTCTGATGCTTGAGTCAGGTCATGCTTGAACACCGAGCATTTTACCAGCTGAGCTTTCTCCCCAGTCCCATCCCTTGAATTTTTTTGGGACAGACTCTCAGTATGTAGGCTAAGCTGTCCTCAAACTCAGGAGTCTCTTGCCTCTGTCTCTTGATCACTAGGATTTCAGGAACATGCCACCAAGTCTTGCTTCTTTGGTCATTTCTTGATTCATTCAGAGAGTCTGTTGTAGAGACCAGCAATTCTCTAAATTCATGTTCTAGATGATCTTTATGAGCATACAGAGTGGAGCTAACTAATCAAATTCTAAATGCCAACTCCAGGGCTATAGCCCAACAGCCTTTGCTTTATCCTGGTGATTCTGACATCACTTCTATTAGAGGATCACTGATGGAGGCTCGCCCCAGTAGGTAGGACTCTTCTCATAGTTTATGCATGGTTCTGGTAACAGCCCCTGGTGTACCAGATGCCTCTTTCAAGCATTTGGTCCTCATCCCTACTAAAAGATGTCCGAGAAAGTAAGTGTGCTTGATCTCTGAGAGGATCACATTTCTGTTTTGAACCTAGGAAAAACGATGAGAGGGACTTGTCTGTGTGCATCTGATTTATATGGAGGTGACAAGAAGTGTATTTTATCTTAATACTGGCTGGCTTTCTTGTTTGTTTTTACCCATTTTTTTAAACCTTTCTATGTCATTTTGATTTGTGTCTACATTGGTTGGTTACTTTTTTTTTTTCACTGCTATGGCAAAAATACTTGACAAAGCGACCCAAAGAAAGATGAGTGTCTTGGCTTTCAGTTGGAGGGAATACTGAGGCGTCACGGTGGGAAGGTATGGCAGGGGGATACTGAGGCAGCTGATCACATGGCCCCTACAGTCAAGAAGCAGAGAGAGAGAGAGATGAATGCTGGTTGGTGCTCAGCTCACTTTCTCCTTTTTATTCAGCCCGGGACTCCAGCCCATGGGCTCCATTTAGGGAGTATGTTCCCATTTCCATTAATCTAATTGAAAAGCTCTCTCACAAACATGTCCGGATTCCCATGGTGATTCTGGGTCCTGTCAAGTCGAGCATCAGTATTAACCAAAACAGTGCATGTTGTCTATAAGAAGTATGCAGATTTTGTTTTAGAACTCAGGGTCTTGTAGGTTACAAGTCTAAACAGTATATATACTTATGAACAAATGTGATTAACATTGCTCCAACATTCTGCTTTTGTCTTTCTTTTTAATTTAAATTCTATTTCTGAGAATTTCATACAATCAATTTTGAACACATTCACTCTCCATTTCCTGTCAGATCCGACCCTCTTCCCTACCCCCAAACTTTGTGTTTTCGTTTAAAACAAAACCCCAAAACACAGAGTCAAATTTGTGCTGCCAATATACTCTTGAATGTGAATGCCACCACCAAAATGTGTACCTACTAGGATTTGTTTTCTTTTTATGTATGCATATGTGTATTTGTGTCCACTTGTCCATGTGTGCACCACATGCATGAAGATGCCTGTAGAGGCCAGAAGAGGGCGTCGCATCCCCTGGAGCTGGACCTACAGGCAGTCGTGCGCTGTTCAAAGTTAATACTGGAAACCAAACTCAGGTCCATCGATAGAGCAACAAACAATCTTGACTACTGAGCCGTTCATGCCCTGTGCCTCTTGCGTACACATGTCTTGACTTACATTTTCTCTCCTTTCACCTGTCATAGTTTGGTTTCTGATGCTGTGATAGAACAAAAACAGTTCGGGGAAGAAATGGTTCATTTAGCTAATCGATTGCAAGCTTGTCATCTAGGGAAGCCAGAGCAGGAACTGGAGCAGAGGCCGTGGAGGAGCACTGAGTACCGGCTTGCTCTGAGTCTCACAGTTAGCTCTCTTCCTTATACAGCCCAGGCCCACCTGCCTACAGATTGGATGGCACTGCCCACAGTAGCCTGGGCCCTCCTACATCAATTAGCAATCAGAAAATGCCACACACACATGCCCGTTGGCCAGCCTGATGGAGAGAATTCTTCAATTGAGGTTTCATCTTCCCAGTTTGTGTCAAGTTGACAGTGGAAGCTGACGATGATGTCTTCTCTATCATCTCTGAAGCTTTGGAAAACGCTCATCTTCTTACAATGTATTTATTTATTTGGAGAAAGGGCATCATGTAGCTCAGGATGTACATGAAATCACTATGTAGTTGAGTTAGACTTTGAACTCCTGTCCTCCTGCCTCTGCCTCCCTAGTGTACCATCATATGCACAATGAGAGGTGTATACCTCCACGCTCAATTTCTACAGTGCTGGGCATGGAATCCAAGGTTTGGTGAATTCTGGGTAAGCACACCGCCCACTGAGCTACCTCTTCACCTCTTATTTTCTGGCTTAAGTTCTCACTGGGAAGCCCAGGTTACCTATCGCAGCTCTCTGTGTAGATCTGGTTAGCCTCAAACTTATAATCCTCCTGCCTCAGCCTTTCAGGTACCTTTTTCTGTCAGCCCTGTTGCTTTATATTTGCAAGCACATCGTAAAGTGTCTGTATCTTTCAATATATCTTCACTGTCAGGTCTTCTCTATCGCCTGCCTTCGCACTAAATAAAAGTAGTGAGCAGCTGTAAATTCATCCTGCTGTTTCATCTCCCCATTCTTTCCCTGCTCTCTTTTGACAAAATCTAAGACTTGAGGCTTACATTATTCTGTTGGTGATTAAAATTTACACCCTGTGAAAGTGGCATTGACTTCCATAACTGAGCAGATAATGATTATTAGATTGAGTAGAGGTAGATGTTTTTAGTGCCAAACTGAATTTTTTTCTGTGACTCCTCTCTCTCTCTCTCTCTCTCTCTCTCTCTCTCTCTCTCTCTCTCTCTCTCTGTGTGTGTGTGTGTGTGTGTTCATATGTGCAGGTGTGACTATAGATATAAAGACAACCTTGGGTATCATTTCTCGGGTGTTTTATTTGTTTGTCTTTAGATTCATTTATTTTATTTTATGTATATGAATGTTTTGCCTTCATGTATGCCATGTTTGTGCCTGGTGCCCACAAAGGCTGAAGAGGGCATTAGATCCCCTGGAGCTGGAGTTATAGATGGTTGTGAGCCACCATGTGGGTTCTGGGAATGAAATCTGGGTCTTCTGCAACCACTGAGTCATCTCTCCGGGCCCCCACCTTATTTTCGGGGACAGGGTCATTCCCTAGCCTGGAGCTCATCAAGTAGACTAAGATGGCTGGCCAGTGAGCCCAAGAAATCTTCCCGTCTCTACCTTCCCAACCCTAGGTTTATAAGTACATGCTACCATACCTGGATTTTACATGGGTTATGGGGATTAAACTCAGGCCTTTATGCTTACATGCCAAGCAATTCACCGACTGTCCTGATTAATTCTAAACGTCAACTTTCATGACCTAAAATCACCCTGATAGTGAGACTCACCCGAGGAACTGTCTAGATGAGGTTGTTGTCTAGACCTGTCTTATTTGTGGGAGACTGTCTAGTTTTTTAATTGAAGTAGGGAGCCTGCTGTGGGTGGCACCATTCCCTGGGCTGTTACAGTTCTCGAATAGTGTAGGAGAGGAGAAAGCTAGTTGAGAACGAGAAAAAGCAGGCAAGGATATGCTTCTTCTCCCTCTGCTCTTGACTGGGACTGTGATACTCTGAGTTGCTATTCCAAGTTGCCTCCAAGGAGGAATTATAACTTGGAGTTATAAGTCCCTCTGCTCTCCTAAGTTGTTTTGGGCCAAGATGTTTTTTTATCAGAGCAACATAAATAAAACAAGAACACTGCCTGAGCCCCGTCCCAGCTCTTCTGTCTTCATTTGATTCTTCCTTCAGAAGGATGTTAGCCATTTTCCCCAGAAGAACATTTTCCCGACTGCCACTTATCCACAGGAATAGAAACAAGGACCAGGCTTATTTCAATTTCTTTTTCTCTTTCAAAAAAATTGACTTCATTTTCAAAATCTGTAGCAAATTCCTCCCAGAGAGGTCAAACCCACTCACAAGCTGGGGAAAGATTTCTCAGGTTGAAAATGCAGATCACAGCATCTCTTTTTACAGAGTGCTCGCCACATGTCCAGATAGCCTCAGGCTGCATGGCTGTCCTGCAGCATTCACATAGGATTGAAGTCATCCTGCTGGGGCTGGTAAGATGGCTCAGGGGGAAAAGGGGCTTGCCACCAAGCCTGAGGACCGAGTTCAAGCCCCAGAACCCACATGGTGGAAATGAAAACCAATCTTACAGGTTCTCTCCTGATCTCTCCAGACACACACAAACACACATACACACACACAACATAAATGCATTATAAATAAATAAAGTTTTAAATAAAAAAACCATTCTTATCCATAATTAAAATATGTGAATAAAATGTTTTTTAAAAATCCCTGGAAATGTTTACACTGGCCATTATGAACTACTAATTGACAGAAGAGGAATATTTAAGCAAATTCGTGAAGAAATGCCCCCCTTTTAAATGAGAGGAACTGCCGGCGCCCAGGGTGACGTGAGCTCAGCCCTCAGAGACTGGCATCGGGTTTCCAGGGACCTCAGGAAAAGCCTTCAGCCCTGGATTTCAGAGCTGTGTTTCCTTCCTCTCTGGCCTGGCTCCCATCCACCCCCTCTTGTCAACTTCTAGCTGCCTTTTCCAGCTGCGCTCATTTCAGAGCTGGTTTGGTAATAAATATTTGCCATCTCCGTCCATCTTAAAATGCAACAAAATCTTACAGTGTTTGCAATCAAAGTGAGATGGAGGAATTTGGCTTTTATTCAGAGATCTCATTTTTGAAATGTACATGTGTGTACATACACTTACACAAACACACTTTCTGGAACACTCACAAGTACTACCAACTTGTATGCACACTGCATGTACACACACGTTCTTTTCAAAAATATTTATTTTGTATGCACACATGCAGAGGCTGGGATAAGGCATTGGGTCCTCTGCAGCTGGAGTTATAGGTGGTTGTGAGCCGCATGATATGTATACTGGAAACTCAACTCTGGTCCTTTACAAGAACAGTGTTCTTAACCACCGAGCCGTCTCCCAGCCCCACACAGAGATTTTCTTCCACAATCTTCTTTCTGTATTTACTTTTTTCTTCAGCTTGGAATAAAGTTTGTGCCACTGAGGTTTTTTGTTTGTTGCTTAAACAAATTTTTCTCAGTTCCAGGCAAGCTAGTCAAATCTAGGGCCAAATGCAAAGGATCTTCTTAGGGCATCTCATGCCTTGCAAACTATGGCATAGGATTTCATGCTACTATCTTTGTGTGTGTATGTCTGTGTGCTTGCATGTGCCCATACGTGTGCAGAGATTGCATGCATGCGCAGAGTCTGGAGGTCAGGGTTGGGTATTTTCCTTAATCGCTCTCCACTTTGTTTTACTTTTCTTTATGTATCTGTGTGTGTATATGCAGGAGAACACTGGGGGGGGGGTAATGGTTCCCACCGTGGCCAGAAAAGAGTGTCATAACTCTTGTAGCTGGAATTACAGGAGGTTGTGAGCCTCTTGTGGATACTGGGAGCTAAACTGGGTCCTCTGGAAGAGCATCAAGTGTCTTAACTCCTGTGCCGTCTCTCCTGCCCCCCCCCACCTTATTTTTTGAGGCAGGTACTCTCACTGAATCAGGAGCTCAATGACTCAGCTATACTAACTAGTGAGCAAGCCCCAGGGATCCTCCTACCTCTGCCTACCCAATACTAGGATTACAGGCATAGGCCACAAAGCCTAATTTTTTTATGTGGGTGCTGGAGATTCAAATTTGAATTCTCATGCATGCCCACTGGCATTTTACCAACTGAACCATCTCCCCAGTCTTCACGTTGCTATCTTTCATATCTTATTTAACTATTATCTGAAAAGCAGATTGAAATGGGCTGGGAGTTCTTGCTATTCTGTGTAAAAAAAAAGAAAATGTGTTTTTTTCCATAGAAGACCTTGGTCCTCTGTAACAACTCAGTTTTTCTGACTTCGATTTCAGACGTGGTATTTCTTATGTTTATCTCCTCTGGGAGTTAGTACTCCATTAGATACGACACTCCACGAGGTCCCTTTTCATCAGCAATAGAAATGCAACAGGAGGGCACTTTGCTTTGTTCTGCAGGATCAGTGGTGACCTTATATCCCCGTGGCCCCGAGGAAGTGCCACCGTTGCTCTTGTTACCTGTCACCCACAGGTTGGGGGAGATGCTTGCAAAGCCTATTGACTGACCTGCTGTCTGTCCTCTGTGACAGGTTGCAAGAACTCAGGTAGCCTTCCGAAGGCTTCCCTGCCCTCTCCTTCCAGGAGGGGATATAAAGAGCCTGCAAGGCCCATTGTGATGGACTGTCAGGAGGCACAGCTGATCTCAGGATGACAGCGGCTGCTCAGCACGGCAGCTGCTCAGCGTGGAGGATCACGTTTTACAATACTTCCAAACCAGGGACCAAACCTAAAGACCACAAAGACAACTGGTGTCACACCCAGGAAAACAACAGCTCTTCACATAAACAGACAGGAGCAAATTAGAACCAGGCACAGGGATGCATGTGTAAGTCTTACCCGAAAACAGCCCTCACTGCATCTGTCAGTTCCCGTGGGGACAATCTGACTCAAGAAACCATGTCAGAACAGCTCTGCTCGGTAAATACCAGCTAGCTCCACTTAGGACTCCAGACTGTTGTAAGGTGTTCTGGCTTCGTTCTGTTGCTGTGACCAATGCCATGACCAAAGGTGGCTTAAGAAAAAAGAGGGTTTATGTCTGCTTAGAGCAGTGGTTCTCAAGCTGTGGGTTGTGACCCCACAGGGATCACTTATCAGATATCTAGTGTATCAGAGCTTTACATCACAATTCATAACAGTAGCCAAAATTACAGTTATGAAGAAGTAGTGAAAATAACTTTGTGGTGGGGGGGGGTGTGGATCACCACCACATGAGGAAATGTATTAAAGGGTCAGGGTCACAGCATTAGGAAGAGTCCTTCATTGAGAGAAGTCGGTGCAGGACCATAAGCAGGATGCTGAAGCAGAAATCACTGCTTGCTGGCTCGCTCTCTGGCTCATGATTAGCAAGCTTTCTTATAAAGCCCAGGGCCACCTCTCTATGACTGTCTTCAGACTCCAGTGGGCCAGACACTCCTGTATCGCTTGACGATCAAGACAGTCTCCCACAGGAGTGTCCATGGGCCATTCTGGCCTGGGAAATGCCTCAGTTGAGACCCCCTTCTCAGGTAATTCTAGACTACAGCTACCAGTTAAGCCTAATGAGGACAGAGAGGGTGTTGGAAGGCCTGCTGAAAGTTAATTACCAAACAATAGCCTCCCACACAGCAAGGAAAGATCTTTGACTGAATGGGTAGACGAATTCATAATTTTCAGGGAAAAAAATGATGATACTCTATCCAGGAAAGGCATAGCAATGTAAAAGTTAAGCCATGCAATATCAGGTTAGATGGGAAATAAAACGTAGGCTCACATATAAAGTGGATGTATAAGGCTCCAGTGAGTGAGATGGTCCACGTAGCAGTCAGAGCAAAGAGAATGATAAAGTGCCTAGCCTTCATTCGGTGCCAGTGAGATGTGCAGACGTATATTATGAAGGACAACGTTTGCCTGCTCTGAGCTTCGGGAAGCGTTCTTCAGCTCCAGGGATTCTGCAGCGTCTTAAGCAGTACCTTCTGGAGGAGATTGTGTATGCTGCCTGTGTCTCCTCTGCTGCTGAAGGTTGAGTGCAGAATGTTGCCGTGTAGCCTGGTAATTAATAATCCGCGAATTGTAGTCCTGTTCGCTTCAGTATTTGTAAAGATAATTACTTAATCAAGAATTCATTGTTACCAACGTGTTAAGTTTGGCTCCTGAGGGTTCTCTAGGGAAAGCTTTTGAAGTATAAATACCTACAAAATGCAAATATGTTTTTGTTTTAAAATAAAGATTAATTATGATAATTATGGTAGAAGTCTTTCACTTAAACAAATGAGCTTTATGATTAGAAAGATAAACAAAAAACACACAATTAATTAGTTGGTGAGTGTTCCAGTTAGGCCCCGCCGGTGTTAGGCGACTGGTGGCTCCTCCCACTCACCTGGCCAATTGTTGCCTAAGGACAGGGTTTCAATGAGAAGGTGGACAAATCCTGGGTCCCTGGTGTTCCTTGACACAATTTTTGCCCCAAAGATTTCAGCTAGGAAAGTTTGGTTTCAGTTGGGATTGTCTCTAGCCTTTTTGGTTTCTAGTATGTTGCTTAACATTGAGTTAATTGTACATGTGTCTGTCGGTCTTTGTAACTCTCTCTCTCTCCTCCCCCCCCAACACACCATTCTCCAGATTAACTCCCCATTTCTTTGTTATGCCTACGTATGGGAAAGCAAAAGGATTGGAAAAGCACTGTTCACGTTTGCTTTCTGTTGCCGTGACAAAATGCTCTGACCCAAACCAGAACAGGGAGGAAAGGGGTTGCCTCATCCATGGCATGGCTCTGGGGACAGACCAGACTGGGGCGGCGAGGGAGTGAAGAAAAGACAAACAGAGACAGACTCACAACAGTAAGGTTGGGAATCAGGTGGTCTGCACTCTTTGTTGGAAAAAAAAAAACCCACAGAACCTGAAACTCTGAATGTTTATTTGATAGAGATGAGTGGGGAGGCAGGGCGTGTCCACAGCTGAACAAGGAGGCGGGGTTATTACACACAGATAAGGAGGCAGGGTTTATGTTATACAGCTAAAGCAGGGGCTCTCAGCCTTTCTAATGCTGCCACCCTTTAACACAGTCCCTCATGTTGTGGTGACCCCCAACCGTGAAATTGTTTTCATTGCTACTCCATAACTGTAATCTTGCTACAATTATGGGATCCTAGTGTAAACAAACATCAGATATGTAGGATATATGATATGTGACCCCTGTGAAAGAGTCATTCTACCCCCAAAGGGGTCACGGCCCACAGGTTGAGAACCAATAAGCTAGATTAAAGACCCAGATTTAGCTAGTCTTTGTAAGAAATAGTAAATATCTGGAGGGGGGTAGAAAGCTATGGTGGACATTTCTGCACACACTAGCAACATCTCTACAAGGACCGGATGAAGGGTTTGACATTTCTTCCCGGGTCTGAGGCTTTAGAGCTCTTGGCATGGCCTTGCCTATGTCAATAATACACATTCCCTCAGGACTTCACGCCCTACACTTCCAGGTTAGTCTGTCACTGAGAGAAGTCAGGGTGGGGATTCAAGGCAGGAGCTTGAAGCAGAAACCATAGGGATGCTACTCACTGGCTTGCTTAGCCCCTGGACATCAATTAGCAATTTAAGATTTATTTATTTTAGGTGCATGGTGTTTGATCTGCACATACACCTGCATGCCTGAAGAAAGCATCAAATCACATCTATCTCATGTGGTTGCTGGGAACTGAACTCGGGACTCTGGAAAAGCGCCAGTGCTCTTAACCATGGAGCCATCTCTCCAGCCCCCCTAATTTAAAAAAATGGCCCACAGACCACTCTGATTGAGACAATCCCTCAGTTGAGATTGTCGACTGAGCAAAAATGTGCCCGTTACTCCATCCACAACCCATATGAGGGGGAAAAGTAGGACTCTCAAATTCCCTTTACTCAACACTCAAAACCAGGGTATTTAGAAATGTATCTCTCGATGACAATTTAAACTAGCTCAAAGAATTTGAGATTGCCTCTTGACTTCAAAGATCTTCTGTAGAGGACAAGCTGAGGAATACAGACAAGAGCACACACAAGTTGGTAATACAATATTACCAACTCATGAATTTATTAAACTATAAAGGCATGCATCTGCCTTCCCTGACAGAAGCCATAAAAATCAACACGAGGCATAATGTATTAGAAATTGGTTTGAGAGGCCGTCACACAATGGATTCTTGCGTCTTGTACAGATGATGACACACCTTTTTTTCCCTGTTACATTTCTGGTTGCGCTAACAATTTCAGAGTTGCACCCATCCCCCGAGACATCCAGCGCAAAGTCTCCTTCTCCAGCAATTACAGTCTCTTCACAGATTTCCCTCCTCGGGAGAGGTTCTGTGTAACATAAGGTCGATTATGTTAGTCTTGGCTTGCTGGTTGGAACTGGCTGGTTTTCGCTGGGAGCCAAGAGGCCCAAACACTGTGTAGATCACAGGAGTGCTTCTCCACACTTCCTTCATGGGCTGTGTGATGTCATCATCTGCTTAGCCAGTTTCAAAGGTCTCTAAGGCTCTGCAGGTTTACTTTGCTTGATTATTTAGGGGTTCTGCAGGTTTTCTTCCTCTGTGTGTGTGTGTTGTGTGTGTGCATGCGTGTAGAGGCCAGAGGTCAACATCACAAGTTTTCCTCAATTGTTCTTCACACTTATTTTTTTCTCAGACAGGATCTCTCACTGACCTTGAAGCTAATAGACATGGCTAGCTGGCTCATAGGCTTCAAGGATCCACTTGTCTCTGTTCTAAAACTCCCCAGCATTGGGGGTGCCTTCAGGTACCTCCACACTGCCTTTTTACATGATGAGTTAGTTAGCTTTGACTATCAACTTGACACACCCTAGAGTCACCTGAGAAGGAAGTCTCAGTTGAGGGATTTTCTATAGTAGAGTGGCCTGTAGACCTGTCTGTGAGGAAATAGCCTGATTGTTCATTATGTAGGAGGATCCAGCCAACTGTGGGCAGCACCATTCCCTGGGCAAGCAGTGCTGGGCTATGAAAGAGATAGTTCAGTATGAACCTTCGAGCAAGGGACGAGCCAGCAAGCCGTGTTCTTTCATGGTTCCTGCTGTACTTTGTGGCTAATTTCTTGTTCAGAGGTTGTGCTGTGTAGAATAGCAAGCAGGCCCGACTTCAGCATCCTGTCTTGAGTTTTCTTCCCTGGCTCCCCTCAGTGACAGACTGTGACCTCTGAGTGTAAGCCAAATAATCTGCTTCTTTTCCATATTGCTTTTGCTCAGTGTTTATACCATGGTAACAGAAATAAAACTCAAATGATGGATTCTAAGGGTCCTTTCCAGGTCCTCATGCTAGGCTAGCAGGTACACTGAGCACCCCTCCCCCATCTCCTGTCGGAGTTCTTCACATGCATGGTTTTGTTTTGTGTTGTTTTGGTTTTTTGCATTGAGTCTCTCTGCCTCAGACATGGACTAAATGCGACCTTTTCCCGCTCCTCTCATTGGTTGAAACCACTTCTGGGACTTGGTGCACCCCTCCGTTATATTTCCAAACTATTGTGATGGGGGGGGTGTGAAGTTTTATGTTTCTATTTTTGCAATTAGAAGGACAAGTGAGCACAACTCAGGGTGTTGTTTCCCAAAATAATAGAAGCCAAGATGTCTTAGCTATTGATTTATTTCTTTCCTTGAGCAACAGAGTCAAGAGAAGGTTAGGTAAGGTAGGGTCAAATAGAATTCATGTCATCCCCCATGAGGGCAAGGGATGCTGTGGTCTCTTGTGTGGGTGGCCACACTTGTGTTTCTTCATCCATTCCCACATATCTAGGCCATCAGATATTTCCACCAGAACCCAAACCCACACTTTAGAATGACTGGAAATTTTGTTTCTTCTGCATTTTCACCAATCTTAGCACTTAAAGAGATGGTGACATGAGTGGATGCTGGCCAGATGTGACTGACATCTGGATCGAGTACCTATTGTTTTCTGTCCCTTTGTCTGAAATGTTATGCAGGTTTGCATTTTCTGGGATGTCAAGGAAACTCTAGTACATTTTTTCTATGCTCTGTGTCTCTGTTCGCACATTTCATGTATTTGCAGGTGTGTGTTTGCACATATGCACATGTGTGTTCCTGAAGGTAGAATACAGAGTCTAACCTCAGGTGCCTGCTGCCTTGTTTGCACTAGGACTCAGAACTTGCCAATATTACTAGAATTGGTGGGCAGTACGCCCAGGAATCCACCTGTCTCTGCCTCCCCAGTACT
This sequence comes from Ondatra zibethicus, assembly GCA_004026605.1. Taxonomy (NCBI): domain Eukaryota; kingdom Metazoa; phylum Chordata; class Mammalia; order Rodentia; family Cricetidae; genus Ondatra; species Ondatra zibethicus. Next base: position 18,929 of record PVIU01014653.1, read on the forward strand.
GGGATGACAACCATATCTTGCCCAGCTTTTTTTTTCTTCTTGAAAGCATGGGTTCTAGGTATGTGCGTGGGAAGAAATTAGGTCCTTATGCTTACAAATGTTCTAGTTTTCTGTCTGCTGGCGTGATAAAAACACTCTAACCAAAAATAACTTAGGGGGAAGATGGTTTATTTCTAGGATACAGTTCATTGTTGATAAAAGTCAAGACAGGAACTCAAGAACTTAAAGCAAAACCACAAATTGCTTTCTTGGCTGTTCTTAGGGTCACACTTGGCTAACTTTCTTTTACATACTAGCTGCCCAGTGAATGTTGCTTCCCACAGTGGGCTGGGTCCTTCTGTATTAGTTAACAGTCAAGACAGTTCTCCACAGACATGCCCACATGCCAGTCTAACTCTAGGCTGTTAAACCAATAGTTAATATTAACTAGGATATATAACAGCTCTTTACCAGGGCCATCCCCTCAACCCCATTTCCCCCATTTCTAAGCATTCACACCTGCATAGTGAAACACACACACCACACACACACACACACACACACACACACACACTATGTTTGAAGACCACTGAGTTCTTTAACCAGCATGATTGGTCAAACAAAGTCCACCCATGTGGTCATGTTCCTTTCTGACATATGGCCTGGACCTGGCATTGCTGTCGTTGTCTCTAGAATTCACAGCAAACATCTGTGCTGGGGATCGAGGCAAGCATGCAATTTCAGTCCTGTGGTCATGATTTCATTTTATCTGTTCATTCGGAAGACAGATGTCATTTGTGGCACAAGCGTCGAGACCCAACAGGGCCACTTAGCATTTTGACTGCAAGTGGGTAAATATTGAATGTTTCAGCACCTGAGGCTGATCTCCCCCAAGGTAATCTAATTTGTAGAAATAGATGCACTTAATTTTCAGTAGTTGGAAGTTTCTACTCCGTGTACTGAGACACCTTAGCTGTGTCTCTTTAACACCCCAGTCAGGCCATTATCAGAGCTTATTTAGCAATAAAAATCAATGAATTCAGTGTAGCAACTCATTTTATGACTCAACTGGTTGTGTTAACAATTGGTCTATTTGGGCATTTAGCTCTCAAAGATTAAAGACCAAACATCGATGAGTGTTCACAGCCAAGGAGAGTGTTTATCAGTTTTAGTGACTGCTGTTCTCTTTAAGCTCCTTTTCCGCAGAGATAACGCTGGTGGCTAATCACCATTAATAGCAGTGTTTACCTGGGTTTCTGATGGCTTCCTATTCTGGAGCGGCTTCTACCTCAGCTCCCCCCCCCCCTTTCTCCGGCACAGCTTGAGTAGAGCTCCAAGCTTCAAACACAGCAAAGATATGAACATCAACCAGGGCTAAAGTGGGAACAGAAGGTGAGCCATAGCACTGAGCTGCTCCTCATTTATTGGGGAATAGAAAGACAGAAAATTTGCACCGTGGATCAACAAGAAGCCTGCCAGCAAACTTGACCTGAGTACAATCCCTAGACCCATCTGGTAGAAGGAGAGAACCAATTCCCACTCCTCTGACCTCCAAATATGTTCTTGGGCACACATACTCTCTCACAAATATATATGCTCACATGCAGAAGATAAATAAAAATATAATAAATCACAATAAAAAGAACGTTTGCCCTTTGATGATTAGGAGATGACAAGTGGTTAGTTGGACTAGTACATGGTACCACAAGATCGTTCCTGTGCTGATGCTGTATGTTTAACCCTATCTTCTCCCTCTCCTTAAAGCTAAGATCCTGTGCTCTTGTCGTCTTTGGTTATTCTATATCTCTGGATATGCCGTGTCCCCTTGGAATACTTTGTGTGATCCAAGCATACCATGCCCCCGTAGGCTCTTCTGTATGCTCTGGGCATATCACGTGGCCCTGGGTTACTTAGTTCATGGCAGCAGCAGTGTGTGGTGGAGCCTGCTTACATCATGGTAGATGGGAAGTAGAGGGTATGACGGAGACCAGGGTCCACATATAAATTTCAGTCCTCACCCTTAGTGACTTACTTTTATATGTGAAGCCCTAAGTTTTTAAAAGTTTTACAGCCTCCCAGGTGTCGCCAGCTGAGGACTAAGGACTTGATCATATGAGACTATGGCGAACATTTCAGATTCAAAACACAAGATGCTGAGTAACAGATTACAAATTCTCCAGTGAGGGGAATCTCTGTGCAGGTATCTTTGGATACACAGGACTTTGCATAGTGTGGTAGGTGGCATGGTGGCTCTTAGAAGGATTTCCCATACTCAAATCCACAGAACCCATACATATGATTTTGTTTGGAAAGGGATTTTTTTTCCTGTAAAAATGATTGGATTGGGGGACTAGGAATAAGAACATTCTGTATTATCCAACTAGATTCCAAGGCAGATAATAACTATACTTATAGTGGCGTAGGAAGAAAAGGCTTGTATTTAGAAGAGGATCCACATGAGGATCGGGCTAGAATTGAGGTATTCTGTCATAAGCCAAAGAACAACTGGAGTAGCTGGAGGAGGCAAAGGCAGAGACTCCTGTGGACTAGCAAAAATAGTAAGCACTGTTTATGCACTCATATGGGCTTTCTCATCTACTCTGAGAACATATTTTCCCTTGAGCTGAGGTTTCTCACTGGCCTGGTGGTGTGGAAGAATGGTCTGTATTCTGTCAATTATATTTTAAATAAATGCTGATTGGCCAGGCAGGAAGTATAGGTGGGACAACCAGATAGGAAGTAGAGGGGGTCAATGAGAACAGGAGAATTCTGGGAATGAGGAAGCCCATGCCTCTGCAGTCCTAGCCCAGCCACAGAAGAAGCAAGATGTGACTGCCTCGCTGAAAAAGGTACTGAGCCATGTGACTAACATAGACAAGAATAATAGGTTAATATAAATTATAAGGGTTAATAAGAAGCCTAAGCTAATGGTCCAATCAGTTTATAACTAAGGTAGACCTCTGTGTGATTTCTTTGGTACTTAACGATCGCAGGAACTAGGCAGGACAGAAAACCCTACCAACAGCCTGGAACTTGCATAGTAGTTTTGCTTCCGAGCCAGCAGCCCCAAGAGATCTGCCTGTCTCTGCTTCCCCAGTGCTGGGATGACAAGTGTGTGCCACCCATGCCCGAATGATTCACCTGAGCTCCTAGAATCAAATGCAGTTCCTCAGGCACATGACTGAACCATCTACCCATCCCCCAAGACAAAACATTTTAATGTAAGGAGACCCATTTTGGGAGGGGGTTAAAGTGACCCTAAGAAATTATTATTATTATTATTATTATTATAAATCCCTTGGTAGCTATAGATGGTTGGTCCTAGCCCCCCCCCAAGGTACTCAGCTATATGGATGGATTGCCATGACCACTCTGTGAAATGATCAGTTCTACATAGAACCTCAGCACAGATAGGTGTGGTGGAACATGTCTGTCATTCCCAACACTCAGGGACCCTATGACAACGGGATCGTGAAGTCAAGTCAAACTTGGAATACAAAGCAAGGCCCTATCTGATAAAAAAAAAATGGAAAATGGAAGAATATCTGCGTATCTCCCTCCCTTCTTTCGACTGTCTCTAGGTTAATTAGATGTACATCACCATGTTGGTTCTTTGTCTGTTACTGTGACTAAATATCTTAGAGGAAGTGATTGGAGGTAGGAGCATCGTTTCTGGCTCCCAGTTTGAGAGGATCTTGTCCATCGTGGTGGTAGGCATGGTTTCTAACTCGGACAGCTACACTACGAGGACCTGGAGGCAGAAACAAGAATGTGGTCTTCCATTAGCTTTTTCCTTTTCCCATTTTTATTCGATCCTGATCCCCAGCTCATAGGGTGGTGCGTCCACTATTCAGGGTGACTCTTCCCTTCTCAGTTCATCATCTCAAGAAATACCCTTCACACTGGAGGTAACCATCACAGTTAGCTTGTCTGGGTCTTTTGTTCTGAGTGTTTCTTGGCGTGTGGTTGGTTGAGTCTATGGGTATAGAAGCTGGTCTTAGTCGGGGATGCTGAGATGAAACACCATATTTAAATAGCAGGTTGGGGAGGAAAGGCTTTGTTCAGCTTCTGCTCCTACATCACATTTCATCATCAAAGGAAGTCAGACAGGAACTCAAGCAGGGCAGGAACCTGGGACCGGGAGCTGATGCAGAGGCCATGGAGAGATGCTGCTTACGCGCTTGCTTCTTATGGCTTATTCAGTCTGTTTTCTTACAGAACCCAGGACCACCACTCCAGGGTTGGCACCACCCAGAACAAACTGGGAACTCCCCAACAAATTGTTAAATAAGAAAATGCCCTATAGGCTTGCCTACAGCCCAATCTTATGGAGGCATTTTCTCAACTGAGACTCCCTCCTCTCTGATGATTCTAGCTTATATCAAGTTGACATAAAAGCAGCCAGGACAAAGCTCCATGCTGGGTGGCATCATTCTGTACTGCAATTGGCACCAAGCAGGCACTCAGCTCTGAAGCGCTTGAATATTGAGCATCTCATGCTTGCCACACATGGAGTGCGTAATGAGAGCCAAGAGCAAAGAGAAATTCTAAACATACCTTCTGCTCTGAGCTCGTGTCTATGATGTTCTGGAAGGCAGTTTAGAGATTCTATTTCAAGCACCCTGCTCCTACACAAGGGATCAGACAGCTTGCGATTCCCTCAGCCCCTAAGCCCGCAACAAGCAGCTGCAGTGTGGGCCTCTGTGCTTCCGGGTCTCAGCAGGGGTGCGGAGAGCCAGCATTCCACTTCATGCATCTTCCTCTGACAGGACACAGCAGATCGCAGAGCAGAAGAGCCCAAAGACATCATCAGTTAACCTAATAAAACTGATTTAAAAGCCTTTAAACTTGAGAGTGAGCTCGGCAGCTGGAAAAGCTCTCTCTGCTGTCTTGAAGTGACGGAATCAAATGGTCAACTGTCCTTCACAACCTCCCGTTTTTTGGCCATGCCTTAGAGAGACTACCTCTTCCATTGACAAATTAACCTTCATTTGGCAGAAGGGTTCCCACAGCTTTCCCTTTGCCAAGTTCCTTCCTACTGCATCCCCGGCCTCAGGTTATGACACCAGGAAGGGGGATAGTTTGGGCTCAGCAGTAGCTTCTGACTATACTTTATACAAGCTCCACACCTTTGTCTAAGGAGGCTTTCCCAGAGACCCTTCCTAATGTTGTGACCCTTTAATACAGTTCCTCATGCTGTGGTGATCCCAACCATAAAATTATTTTTCGTGGCTACTCCATACCTGTAATTTTGTTACTGGTATTATTAGTCGTGTAAACATCTGATATGTTGGATATCTGATATGTGACCTCTGTGAAAGGGTCGTTCAGTCCCCCAAACAGGTCATGACCCACAGGTTGAGAACCACTGCTCTGTGTTGTCCAGGCTGGTCTGGAACTCATTGCAAAGCCCAGGGTAGCCTAGGACTCTTGCCATTTTCTTGCTTCCACCTCCTGCCTGCTGAGATTATAGGCATGAGCCACCACAACTCGTCTAGACTGAGAGCTTTTAAAAAATAAAAATAAAAGATTTATTTTGTTTATGTGTATATAAATGTGTGTGTGTGCAGGTGAGCACAGGTAGCCTTGGAGGCCAGAAGAGGGCGCTAGATCCCCTGGAGCTGAAGTCACAGGCAGTGAACAGTACAGTGTGGGCGTTAGGAGCTGAACTTCAGCAAGAGAAGTATACACTCCTAACCTCTGATCCACCTCTCTAGCTCCATAGGCAGAGTTCTTTGAAACATCTTTTAGGTTATGAAAATGAAAAACGTGCACTGTCAAAATAATTCAAGCCCTTGGGAATTATATAATCTCAGAAAGTCCCTTGTCTTGTTCTCGTATTCTGAACAGTTTGAGCTATGGCTCTTCAAACCCTGTTCTTTATGTGTTTATAAGTGTGTATGTGCATGTATACAAGCATACACTTATGAACATGCGTAGGACCTTTCACGTATATTTAACCCACGCTGTTTCCAACAGATATCCTTTAAATTTTTGCTATATTTATTCATTTATTTAGTATAAGTGAGTGTGTGCAAGCACGCATACAACAGCACATCTGTGAAGGGCAAAGGACAAATCGCAGGAGTCAGTTCTTTCTTTCAGCCATTCAGATCCTGTGTGGATTAAATTAGGGCCATCTCTGACAGTGTTCCTCAGGCCCCATCCAGTTTGGCCTCTGGTGCTAACTGGAAGGCCTGGGAGATTCTCAGAGGCCAGCCACTGGTCTTCAACCTACATTGGAATCCCGAAGAAGCTGGATTCTGATATCAGTGAAGATGATGGCAGCAGCATCAAAGTAGATGCTCTTACCAACAAGAGGCAAAGGGCAGGCAGGCACACTGCTTTCCCTCAGCCCTCTTTATATCTGGACTGCTGCGGAAGGTGCCACCAACTCTGTGGCACCTCATCTTGGTTAATCTTCTCTGGAAATACCCTCAGAAACCAGAGGTGTGTCTCTCAGCTGATTCCAGATCCAGTCAAGTTGACAGGCAAGATTAACCATCGCATGTGGAAGCCTTTTCCAGAGAGGACTGTAAGAAACAATCCTGGAGAATGTGTCCTAAGGAGACCCACTCATTCATTCACTGTAGATGAACGAGATAAAGTAGTCCCATGCTGGCTCAGAATGGAGTATAATAAGGGTTCTTTATTTAGGGGTAGACTCACAGATCAACAGTCCTCTGCACGATCAGGGAACAGGAACCGAATCCAGCAGCTGAAGGAGAGAGACAATGAATAACTGCACAAGCTTTACACCTGCCTTTACAGTACCAGAGACCAAGTGGGCTGGCATCTTAAAGGCTATTGGCTGAAGGAGTTCCCACAGCAATTCCAGAAATAACTGCGGACCACCTTCTAGGTAAAGCCATTGTGTGGAAGGTGGCCATGGCCCTCAAGGGAACTAAAGAGAAGAGGTAGGTGGTGTCATGAACAGCTACAGTATAAGACAGGAAGCAAGGAATTCTGAGAAGCAAGAAGTGAAGCTTGCTGGAACCCGGAGAGGGGCACAGTGCTCGCCTCCAAAGCATTTCTCTTCAGGTACAGGATAACACACTCCTCTGCAGTGAGACCATGACCATCCTAAGAACTCATCCAAATGGTCAAAGATGGAGCTGGAGCAGGATTTAGAGATCCGGGTTTGACATTCTTCCTTTCCGGTGTGTGTGTGTGTGTGTGTGTGTGTGTGTGGTGTGTGATGCTGGGTAGGGGTATGAATTCCCATAATGCACTTGTGGAGATTAGAGGATGACATCATAGAGCTGGTTCTCTCCTCCCATCTTTACGTAGGCTCTGGGATTGAACTCAGGTCGTCAGGCTTGTGTGGATGGTTCGTCTTGATGGTCCTCCATCAACTTTTTCCTCGTCCTCCTCATCTTCCTCCTCCTCTTCCTCATCCTCCTTCTTAAGACAGAGCCCATCATTGAGCCTGGAGACCACCGATTCAGCTGGACTAGTCCCAGGGTCCACCCGTCTCCACCTCCCCAGTGCTAGGATGATAGACATGCACCACCATGCCCAGCTTATTATGTGAGTTCTGGGCCTCAGAGCCCTGATCCTCATATTGCATAGCAAGCACTTTGCCCACTGGGTCATCTTCCCAGTCCCACTCACCCTTTAAAAATTACAATATTCAGCAGGTGTTTTGCAGACAGACTCACCCAGACTTGTTTTGCCATGGTTGATAAATCCAGATCTGGATTAGACTTAAGATCTCAGCTAGGGGATGTCTTGAATCTCAACAACTCAGGCACATTGGCTGTTGTATTGTAGGAACTGGGCCTGTCCGAGTCAGGGTTTCTCAAGAATGGGCTGCTTGAGAGGTTGTCTCAGTCTTTAGAGGGAGAAGATGCTTGGTTTTCTATAGTTGGGATTTTCGGTGTCTCCAAGAGGCTAATATATTGATGGCTTGAGTGCCAGCTTGTAGTGGTGTTGCAGTGGAACACTTAAGAGGCGAGGTATAGTGGAAGTTCACTGGGGGCATGTTCTCCATCCTTTTCTTCCCAGCCACCATCAAGTAAACAGATGTCCAGTGTGGTGTCCCGAAACTCTGAGCAAAACCCAGTCTCTCCTCTTTTTAAGTTGATCATCTCAGGTATTTTGTTACTATCACAGGACCCTCACATAGTATCTTCAAAATAGAGCCCATAGTTTGAACGAATTTCATTTGCTTTTCCTTTACTACTCAGTGTGGTGGTTTGAATGAGAAATGTCCCCAACAGGCGCATGTGTTTGAACACTTGATTACCACTAGGTGGCGCTGTTTGGAAAGGTTATAGAACTTTAAGGAGTCGGGGCCTTCTAGATGAAGTATATCACTGGGGCAGGTTCACCCTACTCCCTTTTCCTTCTCTCTGCTTCCTGCCTGTAGAGGAACTGTTGTCAGCCAGTTTCCTGCTCCTTTCACCCATTTCCCACGTCTGCAGCTACCACAAACTGCCTCCCTCTGTGACTGTAAGCCAGACTAAGTCCTTTACTCCTTTAGGTTGGTTATTTTATCTCAGTTACAGAGAAGTAGCTAGTCATGCAAGGGTTTCAGTCACTCATGACTGGGTTTTGGTTTCAATACTCAGCCATAAACACGTTTCTTATCTGTGTGCTGCCTATGCGCTTGACCCCGACCTATGCAATTTACTGGGGGAAATGAACTATACATGGCCTCCCCTCCCCCCACCCCCAAAAGTGCTAAAAGACCGCTAGGAACTCATACCGAGACGCTCAGCTTTCTGCAAGTCTTGTCTTCTTCCATTGTAGCCACAGGCTCCATGTGATCAGAAAAAGGAGGTGCTCAAAACCAAGGCAAGAAAGTCACTTTCTGCTCTGGGCTAGCTTTGACCTGACAAAGTAGGGAATCTGTTAACTTCTAGAAGTTTCCTCCATTAGCGCAACAGCGTCTACACTCCTTTTTATCAAGGTGAATACCTATCAGGGAGGCATGTAGGAGAGGGAAGGCGTTTTAATTGCCAAGTTCCCTTTTGATTTTCAGTTTCACCCTTGTCAAGTGATACGATTTCCTGAAATCTGTCTGAGCTCAGTGTCTTCTTCCCTAAGATGTCAAACTTAATACCCTTCACCATGAGTGATGTCTATGAAGAACCAATGAATCGAAGGAATTAACCTCACTGTCCTTCCCTTATAAGTTACAAAGCTTTGAAGGCGCCGTGTTAGGTAATTTCCATTCCTGTTGACAAGGGGCAGAAATTGACAAGCTTCCAGTGGCTTTCAGATGGTATTTCCATGCAAGGATGCAACCTCCCTGTGTCTTTATCTCCTTTTCTTCTCTCCCCCATCTCTTTATGTGCACTAGGGGGAATTTCATTGCATCCATTCCTTTATTTCATTTATCATTTATTCTCTTAAGCTGTGTGTGATCCACTTGGCTTCCCTGTTGTGCTCAAAATTCCAAAGGCTGCATTTTTTTCCACTTGCAGAAATTTTGTTTATTTTGTTTTGCTTTTTAAATTTATGCCTTTGACCCAAAATATCAGGAGAAACGTTGGCATGAAACTGGGTTTCATCTTCCAGCTGCATCAAAGAAAATGGTGTTAAGATTCTGGTCCCGGGCCAGTGAGATGGCTCAGTGGGTAAAGGCACCTGCTCCCAAGCCCAATGACCTGGGTTGATCCCTAGGACCCACTTGGTAGAAAGAACGGACTCCTGCCAGCTGCCCTCTGGCTTCTCCGTGTGCACTGGTGGCATGCGCCCACCCACATGGCTCCCCCTATGCACACACAATATATTAAATAACTGTAAAAGATAAGCATGTAAGATTTTGGTGTGTTCTTAATACTGCTATACTGGGAGCATGTTTATTTTTTAACCATCTTAAAAGATTATTTGGGAAGGGTTTGTGCGTGTGAGTGCAGAGCCCATGGAGGTCAAAAGTTGGAGTTGGATCCCCTCTAAATGAAGTTACAGGCAGTAGTGGGCTGCCCCATTCTGGGAACCCTACTTGGAGCCTGTGGAAGAACAGCAAGTGCCCTTAACCACTGAGCCATCTCTTCAGCCCCTTGACCATCTCTTCAGCCCCTTGACCGCTTGTTCTGGGAGAGCTAATACAATAATGAAATTACATCTATAATTAATAGTGATGTTTGATATTGAGATATGGGTGGTGATTTTATGGTTATAGTTACTGTGATCAAATTAATAGGCCTTAAAATTGAGGAAACACCTGCTTTCAGTAATAAAAATGTATCAAGTTATATAAGGGCTCTGGTACGTTCTTTTGTGTTATTTACTTATTTATTTTTGTTTGTTTTTCAAGACAGGGTCTCACTACGTAGCTCTAGCTGTCCTGGAACTCACTGTGTAGACCAGGCTAGCCTCAGGCTTACAAGTGCTGGGGTTAAAGGCATGTGTCACCAATCCTGGTCCTCATTATTTTCTGTAAGCTCTTGTCCTCATATTTCTAACCCCATTGTAATTTTTAAAAAATTATTTCTATTATGAATAGGTGTGTCCTTGTATGGTTTTGTCCAAGCAGTGCAGTACCTACAGAGGCCAAAAAGGGGCAGTAGATCCTCCTGGATCTGGACTTATAGGGAGTTGTGAGCCACCACGTGAGTGCTGGGAACCGAACTCAGGTCCTAGGCAAGAACAAGGAGTGTTCTTTCTGGCTTAGCCCTCTCTCCAACCCCAAGGCTCCTTCGTCTTCCATATTTCTGGTTCTCTTGTCTTAAAACCCATTTTAATGTTTTTGTCATTTGGAAATTACTATTTTGAAGTCTGTGTCTGATAATTGCCTTGTTATCTTGAGTTCTTGGGCATTGTAGCCCTGTGGTGTCTGCTGATTCTTACTCATGTCTTTAATCCCTTACGTGTTTTGTAATTGTTGGTTATGAGCTCATCCTCAGTGACATCTCAGCTATGAGATTCTGGGCTGTTGACTCAAGGTTAAATGTGAATTTTCTTTCTTTTCTTTCCTTTTCTACATTTTATTCAGTGTGTGTGGGGGTGTGTGTACATGCATGTGTGCATGAGCAAGTGCCGTAGCTTGCATGTGAAAGTCTGAGGATAGCTTTTGGGAGTCAGTTCTCCTCCACCAGGTGGGTTCTGGGTATTAAACTGGCCTCTTGTCTCTTTCTGGCAAGCGCCTTTGCCCACAAAGCCCTTTTGCTGGTTCCTTCAGTGTGCATTTCTTCTGTGCAGTTTTATATTTTCTTTCATTGGTCACTCTTAGGTGTTACCAACTGGGCCTAGAATTGCTGCACATGCTGTTTCCTGGCTTTGGAAATCTCCAAATGTCCAGGAGTTCCTAGAGAATGCTTTGTTTAATGCCCAGAGCTCAAGAAAAGACAGACATGTCTCTTTCTTCCTGCTTCCTTGTTACTTGTGTCTAGGAGAGACTTTCTGGATATGGGGGGGGGTCTTCTTAATTGTGGGACAGTGACTGCCAACTCAACTGCTCTGAACTTGGATATTCGCTGTTGTTGAAAGCCTCTCAAAACTGACTTGAAGGTATAGCTGTGTCCACGAGACAGGACTGTTAGCCTGTGTACTCACAGTCCTGCACCCCCGTGTGGGGGCTGTGCTTAGGTTCCTCACTTTGGACTCCGAAAGATCTCTGGTAGTCCCAGTATATAAGCATCTGGCCTCCTCCGGGACGCTCGGGAATCCACTACTCCAGGGTTTCCTAAGCTCTCCCTGCTCCTGGCTCCTATACTGGCTAGTTTTCTGTTAACTTGACACAAGCCAGAGATGAAGGGGCCTCAGTTGAGAAAAGGCCTCCACGAGGTTGGACTGTAGGCAAGTCTATATGTTTTCTTTCCTTTTCTGTTTTTGTTTCTTTTCTGAGACAGGGTTTCTCTGTGTAGCCTTGGCTGTCCTAGAACTCACTTTGTAGACCAGGTTGGCCTCGAACTCACAAAGATCCACCTGCCTCTGCCTCCCAAATGCTGGGATTAAAGGTGGCATTTTCTTAATTAGTGATTTATGGGGGGAAAAGCCCAGGCCATTATGGGTGGAGCCATCCCTGAGCTGGTGGTCCTGGGTTCTATAAGAAAGCAGGCGGAGCAAGCCAGTAAGCAGAACTCTTGTATGATTTCTGCATCAGATTCTGCCTCGAGATTCCTGCCCTGCTTGAGTTCCTGTCCTGACTTCCTTTGATGATGGATTGTGATGTGGACACATAAGCCGAACAAACCTTTCCTCCCCCACTTGCTTTGGTCGTGGTGTTTCATCATGGCAGTGGTGACCCTGATGAGATAACATGGGGAAATTCCATACAACCCTAGATACATAACTTTATACATTTGTCATATAAATCAAGCATTTACTGATAATAAGTCATAACTTGAAGCACTTTGGAGAGATGGCTCAGCAATTAAGAGCCCTTGCAACACTTGCAAGAGAACCTGAGTTTGGCTCCCAGTACTCTCCAGCAGCTCACAAAGAGCTGAGCACTGAGAACCGAACTCAGAGCCTCTGAAAGGGTAGCAAGCGCATTTAGCCAGCAGCCTTCTCTCCAGTCCCCACGTGTCTGATGCTGAGTTCACTGGTGGCCATTCCATGCCTGGGAATCTTGTCCTGGTGTAAATTGCTCGGTCTCCCCACATTTCGTCACATAGCCCAATATGACATCATGACCCAGTTTAAGAAGCTTGATGTGCGCTTGGGTGAATCTTCACGTGTTTTTAATTTTTTTTTCAGTTAGCTATTATTGTGTGCATGTGTGTGGGCATGTGTGGGCGTGGCATGGGTATGTAGGTGCGTGCACCATGGTATGCATGTGGAGGTCAGAGGACAACTTTATGGATTTGGTCTCCCCTCCAACTTTTATGTGGGTTCTGGGGTTCAAACTCAGGTCACTAGGCTTGTTCAGCAAACACTTTACCCAAGGAGCCATCTCACCAGGACAGGATTCATCCGTCTTTAAACAGCAGAAGAGCTGAGGGCTTAATTTTTTCGTTCTAGAACCATCTGCATGCTCGACAGGCACTCTGCCATGGGACGACAGCCATGGTCTCTGAGAATTTAATTTTTCTCCCTTTTGACTTTTTTCTTAAATTCTGTCACAAACTTAGTGCCAGACTCCTGACTTCAGCCTGAAGTAGAAGATAGAGGTGAGTGGAGAGAGAAAGGACCATCACTGTGTTTTCATTGGTAGTGGAAACCATTTCTAACGATGAAGGAAACACAATAAATGTTATCTCACAGAATGGAGTTCATTACCCATTTTCTAGGCTTTTCTAAACATTATTCAGTGGGGGGGGTTGTTAATGGTTTTCCATATTTTCTAACAAAGAATTAAGTTGTACACACTGGCTTCTTGAGGATATTTTTTTTTTCTGATTGTCTGAATGCAGAAATGCAGAAATGCAGAAGAGGTCAAAGCTCCTAAGGACTGTCAACATACAAGCCTCACTTCAGAAGTGATAAGAGGAAACTCATGCTGGAGCCAAATCTAGGTGGACCACAGTCTGGGAACACACCCTCAGGTTACCCCACATTCTGCGTTCCAATGCAGTAGTAGCTTGATGATGTTTCTTTAGTAGAAAAACAAAGTCTTTAGTTAAGACACTTTTCTTTGGAAAGAAGATGCCATTACTTATGCATTTGCATATTCTGTTTGCATGTTCGTCTGCGCATCAGAAGAAGGCATCAGACCCATGCTGGTGCAAGGAATTGAACTTAGGACCTCTGGAAAATCGACCAGTTCTCGTAACTGCTGAGCCATCTCTCCAGCAACCTCGATTAAGATATTTTTCAAATACATTGCTAGAAACATAGGCAAAGCAGGAAAACCTCTGTTCTTGGCCTCACTCACACTTAGCCTTTTAATTGGTAGAAGTAGTGGTTTGTTAGTACATTTCAAAATGCCTCGCCGGAGATTCAAAGAGATGTTAGGACAGACACAGAGGAGGGCAAGGGATGGCTATTTAGAGGGCTGAAAATAACCCAAGATAAATTGTGACTGACCCCTGCACCTTCAATATCCCAGCCTCCTCATGTTGATGTTCTAAATTACTGGTTCTCAACCTTCCTAATGCTGCGACCCTTTAATCCAGTTCCTCATGTTGTGGTGGCCCCCCCAACCATAAAACTGTTTTTGTTACTACTTCATAACATTAATTGTGCTACTGTTATGAATCGTAATGTAAATATATCTGTGTTCTCTGGTGGTTTTATGTGACCCCTATGAAAGTATCATGAGACCCCCTCCCACCACCAAGGAGGTCCCAGCCTTCAGGTTCAGAACTGCTGTTCTAAGGCATTAGATGGCCTTGCAGAAGGCTCACCAGAAGGTTCGGTTCTTTCTGAGGAAATTTGTTCACAAGATTGAGAGCATCCTTCATCACTGTGGTTCTTGAGTGGTTAGAGGCATCACTGCCTTCCTCCACCTACAAATGGAAATAACCACAAGCTTATCTTGGGTTCTTTTGCCAGGAAGTTCCATAGGCTTTGAACTGTGCCCATGGGCCCTGCCGTAACTGGCCGACTGGCACTCAAACTTTCTCTGTGATTTTCTCCATAACTTAGAACCAAGCATTATTTTTTCAGCCCTTCTCTTGGACATGTACTTTTTAAAGGGTTTACTCGATTTGTGATTGTGTGTGTCTATGAGTCTGTGTATATAGGTGCAGTACCGGTGGAGACCAGATTCCTTGGAACTGGAGTTACAGACAGCCATGCAATGTGGATACTGCAAGAGAAGTGTGTTCTCTTAAATGCTGAGCCATCTGTCCAGCCCTGTCTCTTGCTCATCTTTAAAGACATTAACTCTGCTGCCTTCTACATGAAGCAATATATAAAACATGTGATCTTTGGAAGCATGGCATTCACTAAAAATGTCAAGAAAATAGATCAATTGGGATGTTATACCATCAATATCAGAAAGTGCGTCGTAAGTGTAAGATTGTAACCTTAATGACTTTCCTTAAAGCAATCATCTTTATTGAGGTATGGCCTAGTTACCTTCAGTGTTCAACTTGACACAACCTACAGTCTCCTGAAAAGGGAGTCTCAACTGAACATTTGCCCAGATCAGATTGGCCTCTGGGCATGTCTTGGAGGAATCTTTATTCTTAACTGATGCAGTAGTGCCCTGCCCACTGTGGGCAGCAACATTCCCTAGGCAGGTGGTCCTCGTCTGTATAAGGAAGCTAGCTAAGCATGAACCCGAGAATGAGGCAACAGACAAAATTCCTCCATGGCCTCTGCTTCAAGAAACAGCTTCAGTTCCTGCCCTGACATCCCTCAATGACAGACTGTGACTTGGAAGTATAAATCAAGTAACCTTTCTTCCTCTAAGTTTGGTGCGGGAGAATTGTCTGTATTCTGCCAATCATTATTTAAATAAATACAGATTGGTCATTAGCCAGGCAGGAAGTATAGGCGGGAAAACCAGACAGGAAGTAAAGGTGGGGCCAGAATAACAGGAGTATTCTGGGAAGAAGGAAGCTCTTTCCCCATTCCTGCTCAGACCACCGAAGAAGCAGGATGTGACCTGCCCCGCTGAGAAACGTACTGAGCCATGTGGCTAACAGAGATAAGGATAATTTTGTTAATATAAGCTACAAGAGCTAATAAGAAGCCTGAACTAATGAGCCAATCAGTTTATAATCTTCTGGAGACCTCTGTGTGATTTTCTTTGGGACCTAATGACTGTGGGACCTGGTGGGAGGACAGAAACCAACCAGGCCCTCATGTTACATAAGTTGCTTTTTTTAGCAGTAGAAAGGACACTAGAACAAGGTATTGGTTGATGTATAGTGAATGCCATGGTTGATCTATGTAATTTGGTGACCTTGACATACACACATTTGTGACTGTATCACCACCCCACAGTCAGGGCAATGAATGTACCCCTCTTTCCCAGAAAGCCTCTGGGTTCCTTTGGCACTTTGGGAGGACCATTGTTTGATTGACTTTGCTCTTCTCATAATGGGTCTTTACAAGGTGGGGCCAAGTCAGAAGAAGTAGGTCCGTAGGGGACAGCCTTGCACGTTACACCTGCCTTCTTCTTCTGCTGGGCTCACACCACCATGTGAACAGGCTTGCATCACCCGTTCCCACCACCACGGGCACAGCACCTCCTGCCACCACACCTTCCCCAATGTGATGGACTAAAATATCTCAGAAACTGCGAGGTCAGAGGTCAGTGTTACCCAGACTGGCTGGCCAACAAACTCCAGAAATCTATTTGTCTTCACCACCGCGGCTGCAGGAGCACACCGCTGCCCCTGGCTCTTTCTGTGAGCTCTGGGAATCCAAATTCCGGTTCTCTTGTTGATACAGCAGGCTTTTGGCCTGTTGTGCTATCTGCCCAGCCCCTCTTATAGCAGTAGGCTTTGTAGCTCTAAAGCCTGAGGACTGCTCAGCCTCACACACCACAACGCTAAGTTATTTTCCAGAAAAATGTTGAGGGTCCAAACTCACTACATAGCCAAGGATGACCTTGAGCTCCGATGCCTCCTGCCTTCACCTCCCAATAGTGCTGAGATTACAGGTGTCTGCCACTCCACCCATGCTGTGTGACCCTGGGGGTGGACCCAGGGCTCTGAGTGTGCCAAACAACCAGTCTCTGGCTCACCTAAAGCCCCAGCCCCCAACTTGATTCTGTTTTTCTTTTATACATCTTGCTTCCCTTTCTCTTCCTCCCTTCCTTCCCTATGTCTTTCTTTCTCTCATCCTTTCTCTCTTCCCTTCCCTTCTCCTTCCTTTCCTTCCCTCCCTTTGGCTTTAGGAAAAAAACCCTCAGGGCTTTGAACATACTAAGCAAGCAGGTCCTCCACCCCCTGAGCTGCATCCCCTCCCTTGTGACTCCTATGTCCTTGTCTCCTTGTTTTTCATGAGTGCAACAATCCATTATTCTTTCTCTGGAGTCCAAAGCACAATTTCAATTTCAATCCCAAGTCTCATATATATATAAAACAGCATTGACTTTATTTTTCCACATCTGGATACGACTTGCTCTCCAGCCCTCATTTTCACTCATGATGGAAAAAGAAAACTCATCTAGTTGTTTCAAGGTAGCCCCCGTTTCTTCCAATTGGAAACATGATCACTTTCAGGAGAATTGCTCTGTTAAATTGGGTTTAAACATGCTATTCTCTGTGAGCACCACTCTTCCCCCTCCCTCTCCTCCCATCTTCAGTAAAGATTACAGAAGAGCAAAGGGAGCTGCTTCTGCCTTGTGCCCAAGGGAAATATTTTTGACAACAGGTCTTCCTTCAAGGATCTTCCTGCTTCTGCTAGATGACCTCACACCTTGCACTTTGGGTTGCTTTTTCTTTAAAGATTCCTATGATTAATTAGGTGTCTTTGTCTATGTGGAGGGTGTGTGCAAAGGTCATAGAGGCCATCAGGTCACCTGAAGTTGGAGGGACAGGTGGTTGTGAGTCAGCTGCTGGGTGCTGGGAACGGACCCTCCAAAGAGCAATACGTACTCTTAACTGTTGAGCATTCTCCAACCCCATGACTGCAGTTACTGCAGATTTTTCCCCTCTTCACAGCTGATCCCTTGTCATGAACCCCGATATTGATGTCTTCCCTCCTCTCCCTCCAGTCTTCTGATTCTTCTCTTGACCCTGTTGAGTTTATTTCCCCTTCCCCCAAGGCTATGGGGAAGTGCCAGGGCTCCTTGCGCACGTCAAGAATGCTGTTCTGCCCTTGGGCACTATGAGCATTATTTAAGAACCACTTTCTGCCTGAACATCAATCCCTCTACTATTTTTGCTCCCCTGCCTGGATTAAGACATCTGTCCTCTCCCAGAAGGCATGGCACCAAGCATCCTGTCTCTCACCTTCCCATCCTTTAGCCCATTTGCTGGATTCCTCCCCTGTCTGTGAATTCCAATTTGAGCAGCATAGCTGAGTGGCCTTGTCTTTCTTCCTTCTTCCAAGAAGAAACTTCAAGTTGGGTTTAGAAATGTGCCATATATGTAACCCTCTTCTCAGCCATGGTTGTACTTCAGATCAAATCCGAATGTGGAGTGATCCTGGCCAGTGACTTTCAAAGCTTTCCAGAGGCTGGGGAGATGGTTCAGTTGCTAAAGGGCTTGCTGTGTGTTCTGGTTTCGTTCTGTTGCTGCAATAAGACATCTTTAACAAAAGCACCGCGGAGAAGGAAGGAGTTTATTTCAGCGTACCATGCCAGTCATCGAGGGAAATTGGGGCAGGTTCTCAAGCAGGAGCTTGAAGGAAGGACGGATTGTCATTCTCTGCATTATTACCTCAGAGTAAGGAACGCACCCTAGCTAGAGAAGCAAAGCCAAAAATCTAGTGGAATGCTGCTTGTTGTCTGGCTCTCAGGCTCATGCTTAGCTAGATTCTTACACAGCGCAGGACCACCTGCCTAGGGAATGGTGCCACCCACAGTGGACAGTGCCTTTCTATATCCATTAATAATCAAGACTGTTCCGTGAGTTAAGGCGGTCAGACGCTTAAAAGAAATCCCACGCTAGCTCAGAAATAACAAATAGGCATTTATTAAAGGGTAAACTCACAAATCAGAATTCTCCCTTGACCAGTTGAATCACGCAACCCAAAGGAGCAGCCGACCGGGCATGGAGCAAGGGGAACGAGAGCGAAGGGGCACACACACGCGCTCCACTTCCCCGTAAATAGTAAGAGAGGCCATGCCCCAGTAGGCAGGCTAATACAAGCTGTAATACTTCCTACAGCACAAGACACTCCCCTATAGACATGACTACAAGTCAATATGATTTGGCAACTCCTCGGCTGAAGCTCTCTTACAGGACTCTAGACTGTCAAATTGACATTTACAACTAACCAGGACATTATGCAAGCATAGGACCCAAGTTCAATCCCCAAAACCCACATAAATAGCTAAGCAAGGTGGGATATACTTGTAATCTCAGCTCTGGGGAGATGGAGATGGGTTCATCCCTGGGACTTACTGGCCACACAGCCTGGCATACTTGGTAAGTTCCAGACAAGCAAATGACCTTGTCTCAAAGGAGGTAGGTAGCATTTCTGAGAGATAACACTAGAGAATGTTGTCCTCTAGTCTTCATACACATGCACATACACACGTGTATGCACACCTGTGCATGCACATGCGTCTGCATGCAGGAATACACATACATTAAAACAAGAGTAACAAACCAGACTTCCCCAGGTTATCCTAAGTTAAGCCAGAATTGATACCCACTGCAGGGTCGTAGCCCCCCTCCCGTGACTTCATGTGGCAGCCATCTTTGATCTGTAAAGAGGATTTAGAGATTTGTAAAATACTTCTCTCTCCTGTGGCTGACTCATGCACTTGAGACCCTGTTGCGACGGCTGCTTTAACAATTAATCTCAAATGTTGGCTTTGAGGTCACAACAGACAATCTCCTTCAGTTCCTTCCATCCCGCGCTGGCATCTTTGTCATCTCAAGGTTGTGGCTGCCTCCAGATGCAAGGCGGGTGAAGGAGAGAAAAGCCCACACACACCTTTCAAAGTAACTACTGTGTCCTTCCCCTCAAGCCACTTTCTTAAAGCGACATGGGCAAGGCCACCTGAGCCAGGGCCTCAAAAGGACTGTTTTCAGATTCTGAATACAATTGTTATTCTTGGGTACACAGAGAGCTGATGCCGACAAACATCTAAAGGTTGGTGAAGTTCGTGGTGTTTGCTGAAGACTTCACCGAAGTCATTATCTCTTGGAACCTCAGTGGGTTGAATACTTGCAAGTGTGTGTGTGTGTGTGTGTGTGTGTGTGTGTGTGTGTGTGTGTGGTGTCTGGGAGGTGCACAAGTGTGCAGAGGGCAGAGGTAAACTTGAGTTGTCATTCCTCAGATGCTATCCATGTTGGGTTTTGAGACAGGGTTTCTCGCTGACCACAAACTCACCAGTTAAACCGGACAGGGTGGACACTGTGCCCCGGGACCCACCAAATTCTTCCTTCTGGTTGCTGGGATTATAAACACATGTCACTGTATGCAATTTTTTTCTTTTAATCTGAATTCTGGGGAACAAACTCAAGTTCTTGTGCTTGCAAGATGAGCATTTCACGGACCGCACCTTGTCCCAGTCCCAACTGTACCTCTCTTAGAAACACCTTTTAGCTGCTACGAATGAGTCCAGCGTCTCTGCTTGTAGTAGACGTGAGGACGCTTGGACTGAATTTGTGGTTGAGCCAGTTGCTTTTGTCACTATGAGAAAACACTCAAGAAAAACAACCTAGAAGAGGAAACTTTGATGTTGGCTCATGGTCCTCCTTTATTCCTCTAGCCAGACAAAAACAGACTATGTTTTGCTGAGATCAATCATAAACTTATTTTTTCCAAAACATTTATCCAGCCATGACTCATCTCACAAGTTAGTTAACTGCACACTTAAAAAAATATATATCTCAGGCTGGAGAGATGGCCCTGAAGTTAAAACATATACTGTTTGGTCAGAGGACCCAAATTCAGCTCCCAGTACCCATATAGGGCACTCCTGTAGCTCCAGCTCTGTGGCATATGATGCCCTCTGCTGAACTCTACAGGCAACTGCGTACACACATGCATACACACACACACACACACACACACACACACACACGGCTTTAAGAAGTTCTGATGGCTGATAATGGCTTCACAGATCACGTCTTAGAAGACACCATGGTTTTACAAAAATACTCTTCAAAGACCTATCAGGGAATCAGTCCCTCAAAGACTAAATCAAATGCGATTAGCAAAGAACAAATGTGTTATGCTGAGAAAATGGCTCCTAGGAAGCATCTCACTGGAGAGGGTGGAGATGGTCTTTGTTTCAATGAAACAAGCCTGATCAGAAATCAGTCAGCCAAGAAAACAGGCACTGGAAACTGACAACTTCAATCCCCACTGACGGGTGGGTTTTTTTTTTCCTTTCTCCATCTGTGAAAAATCACACTCGAGGAGAGAGGAGATGAGCCTTTCCTTTATACCCCCACAAACAAAGGCTCTTAACACCCAGGCAGTCTGCCTCCCCCGTTGATTCGGAGGAAGTTGTTCCAAGGTGAATTATCTCCCCAGCAACAAATGCGAAAAATACTCTCTCCATTGAACCGCAAAGCTTTGGCCTTTGGGCCCGATCTGTGAGATATGTGTGTGTTGAATACGGAGTTTGATTTCTTTTTTAAAAGGCAGGGGTGCTAACCCTTCTGGTATTTATATGTGTAGCACAGACAAATGAAACTTTGAGTATTAAATTACTCTCCCGTGCAAGCTAAAACTCTCCAAGCCTGCCAACTCCTTCCCCCAAATTATATTTTTAGTGTTTAGCAGCCGCAAGTTCCCAAATAAAGCTTCAGAATGGGACCTGTTGGTTCATGTGGTGGGAGCGCTCTTAGCTGCTGTGGGTTTCAGCTTATCTGCTTGGGGAGGCAATAAGTAACTCCACCAAGGAGTGGAGGGCAGTCTGCCACCACCAGGTAGCTCTGGGATCCTCACTGCTTACAGGAATGGAACTGTGCTTGGTCAACTCTTTATTATTACCTCTCCTGAAGTTTGGGTCAGAGGTATTCCCTGAGACATGGGTGTTAAAGGCCTGCTCCCCAGCAAGGTGGTAATGAAAAGTTGTGGAACCTTTAAGAAGTGGACTCTGGGGGCTGGAGAGATAGATGGCTCAGCAGTCACAGAAGTTGACATTTAGAATCAACCGGAACAGTCTGTAAATTGCTTGCAATGTAAGCATAAGGGCCTGAGTTCAATCTCCATAACCCATATAAAATGCCAGGTATGTATGGTAGGATGTACTTGTAATCCCAGTGCTGGGAAGGGAGAGACAGGAAGATCCCTTGGGCTCACTGACCAGCCAGCTTAGACTACTTGGTGAACTCCAGTCTAGGGAGAGACCCTGTCTCAAAATACCAAGGTGAAGGCTGGAGAGATAACTCATCAGTTAAGAGCACTTGCTGTTCTTGCAGGGGACCTGAATGCAATTCTCAGCACCCATGTGGCAGGTTTGAACTGTCCATAATTCCAGTTTCAGAGGATCAAATGTTCTCTTCTGGCTTTCATAGGCACTAGGCACATACATGGTATACAGACATACATGTGGACAGAACATATATAAAAATAAATGAATAAAAATGGGTTGTTTTTTTTTTTTTTTGCTCTTGTAGTATGATTGAGCATCTTTGGGTCTATTCCCAAGAGTAGAATTGCTGGATCCTGAGGTAGGTTGATTCCCAGTTTTCTGAGAAACTGCCACACTGATTTCCAAGGTGGTTGCACAGGTTTGCATTCCCACCAGCAATGGATGACTGTTCCCCTTGCTCCACAACCTCTCCAGCATAAACTATCTATCATTGGTGTTGTTGATCTTAGCCATTCTGACAGGTGTAAGATGGTATCTCAAAGCATTTCCCTGATGGCTAAGGAAGAAGAACATGTCCTTAAGTATCTTTTGGCCATTTGAATTCTTCTGTTGAGAATTCTCTGTTTAGTTCAGTATACCACTTTTTAATTGGGTTATTTAGAATTTTAATGTCTAATTTCTTGAGTTATTTATGTATTTTGGAGATCAGTCCTTTGTCTGATGTGGGGTTGGTGAAGATTTTTTTCCCATTCAGTAGGCTGCCTTTTTTGTCTTATTGACTGTGTTCTTTGCTTTACAGAAGCTTCTCAGTTTCAGGAGGTCCCATTTATTTATTGATGCTCTTATTGTCTGTGCTACTGGGGTTATATTTAGGAAGTGGTCTCCTGTGCCCATGCATTGAAGGTTACTTCCCACTTTCTCCTCTGTCAGGTTCAGTGTGGTCAGTTTTATATTGAGGTCTTTAATCCATTTGGACTTGAGTTTTGTGCATGGCGACAGATATGGATCTATTTTCATTCTTCTACAGGTTGACATCCATTTATGCCAGCACCATTTGTTGAAGATGCTTTCTTTTTTTCCACTGTATTTTTTTTTGCTTCTTTGTCAAAAATCAGGTGTTCATAGGTGTGTGAATTAATATCCGTGTCTTCAATTTGATTCCATTGGTCAACGTCTCTGTTTTTATGCCAATACCAAGCTGTTTTCATTACTGTAGCTCTGCAATAGAGCTTGATATCAGGGATGGTAATGCCTCCAGCAGTTCCTTTGTTGTACAGGATTGTTTTAGTTATCCTGGGTTTCTTGTTTTTCCATATGAAGTTGAAGAGCATTTGTTCAACTATGTTCATAGCAGCATTATTTGTAATAGCCAGAACCTGGAAACAATCTAGATGCCCCACAACTGAAGAATGGATAAAGCAAGTGTGGCACATCTACACATTAGAGTACTACTCAGCAGTAAAAAAAAAACAATGACATCTTGAATTTTGCATGCAAATGGACAGAACTAGAAAACATTATCCTGAGTGAGGTAACCCAGACCCAAAAAAACGAATATGGTATGTACTCATAAGTGGATACTAGTCATAAACAAAGGGCAATGAGCCTATAGTTCAGGATCCTAGAGAAACTAAGTAATAAGATGAATCCAAAGAAAAACATATATAGACCCACCTGGAAATTAGAATCAGACAAAAATTTGGGAGCAGGGGGTCAGGGGGTAGAAGGAAGGGGAGAAGGGGGTTTGAGGAGAACTTGAGGGAATGGGATAGTAGAGATGGAGGAAGGACAGTTATGAGAGCAACGAAAGAGATATCTTGATTGAGGGAGCCATTATGGAGTTAGCAAGAAAAATGCCCAAGAACCCACAGGGATGACCCCAGCTAAGACCCTAAGCAATAGAGGAGAGGGTGTCTGAACTGACCTTACCCTGTAGTCAGACTGATGATTATCTTAAATATCACCATAGAACCTTTGTCCAACAACATATGGGAACAGAGGCAATGACCCACATTGGAGCACTGGACTGAACTCCCAAGATCCAGTTGAAGAGTGGAAGGAGTGAGAGTATGAGCAAGGAATTCAAGACCATGAGGGGTCATCCACTGAGACAGTTTGCTTGAGCTAATGGGAGCTCACAAACTCCAACTGGACTGGGAGTGAATGAGCATGGGAACAACCAAGCCCCTCTGAAGGGGATTGACAGCTGGGGCAGACTGAGGGGCCACTGATAGTGACACTGGGATGTGTCTCTACTGCATATTCCGACTTCATGGGACCCTAGTCTCTTTGGATGTAAACCTTGCTCAACCTAGATGTAGTAGGGAGGGCCTTGGACTTTCCACAGGGTGGGGTGCATGGCACTCTCTTAGGGTTGGAGGGGTGGGGGAGGGTCTGTGGAGGGAGAGGGAGGGGCGTGGGAGCAGGGGAGAGAGTGGGAATTTGGATTGGTATTTTTTTTAAGTAATAATGAAAATATAAAAATTAAAAAAAGAATTTTATCAGAAGTAACAATACCACTGTCTATTTATTTTATATATTATTAAAAAAAATTTTTAAAGAAAAGAAATGGATTCTGAGGAGATAGATGGGGGGGGTAAAATACCCTTTAAGCATGAGGACATGAGGACCTGCATCCCACTGAGAACAGACGTAACAACGCCATACCTTGGGCTAGAGAGATGTCATTGGTTAAGAGCACATACTGCTCTTACAGAGGACTGAGGTTCGATTCTCAGCACCCACATGGTCACTAACAACCATCAGTAATTACAGTTCCAGGGACTCTGAGTCCCTCTCCTGACCTCTGTGAGCACCAGGTACACATATGGTGGTGCGCCGACACTTGTGTAAACAAAACACTCTTACACAGTAAAAAAAAAAAATCTTTTAAAAATATATTTTGAAAGTGGGCAGCCAAGACAAGTGGATCCCTGGGCCTCACTAGTTAAGCTAGCTTACTTGTCCAGCTCCAAGCCAGTGAGGGCCTCTCTTTCCAAAATAAGGTGGACAGCCCCTGGAGAATCATCGTCTGACCTCCACATCCATGTCCACCTGCACACACACTCATACAGACACACACGCACACAGGTTGTTGGGGATGTCCTTGGATAGTTCTTTTCCTCTCTTCCTGCCCTCTGGCCAGGAGGCAGTTTTTCTTTGCCGTACCTACCTTGCCCTTCTTTTTTTATTTTATTTTATTTTGTTTTTCGAGACAGGGTTTCTCCGTGGCTTTGGAGCCTATCCTGGAACTAGCTCTTGTAGACCAGGCTGGTCTCGAACTCACAGAGATCCACCTGCCTCTGCCTCCCAAGTGCTGGGATTAAAGGCGTGCGCCACCACCGCCCGGCCTTACCTTGCCCTTCTTATGCAGTGCCCCTTGTTAAAGCTGGCCGGCCAGGCGGCTCAGCAGATAAAGGTGCTTTGCAGCACCTTTATAAAGGCTGACAACCTGAATTCATTCCAGGGGACTCACGTGATGGAAGGAGAGAACTGGCTCTTGAAAGTTGTCTTCTAACCCCAATAATAGTAATAGTAATAATAGTAACAATAAAATAATAAATACTAAGAAAGCAATGGAACTACTAAATAGAGATTGAAATCTTTCAAGCCCAAATAACCCTTTTTTTCTTTGTAAGTGAGTGATCTCGGGTGTTTTGCTATAGCAAGGGAACGCTAGATAAGCATGGTCTCTGAGTGTCAGGACCCTTGGACAGGAAACGGGCTTAAAGACATCTCTAAAGTAGTGACACTTTGAGGATTATGAATCTCCCCAAAGTAGTGAGGTTCTCAATAAAGGGCTTTGCTGGACTGAGAAACCTGCTGCAGATAGTTCTCCACCCTCCTCTGTTCTATCAACCAGTGTCCTTAACATCCAGCTTCTGGAACCGTAGGGCAACATCCCCTCGGGGACCTCACACTGTTTACGGGGAAGCACGCAGAGAATCAGTGGAGCACAGCATCCTCACGACGTACACTGAAGTAAGTGGGATGTTAACAGCAAAGATACATATTGCCAAAGAAGTTGACACAGTGCTCCTTAAGTTCTGTGCATGGAGGACCGGTCCTAGGACCCGCCACCATTACCCAATCCAGTATGCTCAAGTCTCTTGCGTGGACAATGTGGTGTTCCCATGACACCAACATCTTCCTGGGCCATTACTCATCTCAACACTGAAAACCTCAGCATGTTATCAATGTGCGAGTGTGCATTACAATCTTAGGGACTAAGGGTGAGAAGGAAAGTCTGGACATGTTCAGTCCAGATGCAATTTCATTTTCAAGTATTTCCAGTTGATGTAGAACCAGTTCCATGGGTGTCAAGCCTATGAGCAGAGGGCTGACAGAGCCAGCTGCTGTAAGACCCGGGGCTGATGATACTCTGAGAGTAAGAGTCGCTGAAGCTGATGCAGAGATGCCTGTGAGGATGCTGTGGGAAACCAGGGCCTTGCGTCTGCTAAATAAGCATGCTGAGGCTTGGCCATGCCACCAGCCATTCCCTGGGGGACTCTAAACAGGAGCTCCACTGCTGTGATCCTCCCCTAACTCCACACTGGGGGATTCTAGGTAGGTCACCGACCACTGAGCTGTATCTTCAGCCCCTCGCTGGGGGAGTCTAGGCAGGAACTCCACCAAGAAGTCTCTTCCAGCGGTGTACTGGTTGCTTATCTCGTGGCTGGGACAAAATACCAGCCAAAAGCAACCAAAGGAAGGGAGGTTTTGTTTTGGCCTCACAGTTTAAGTGGATACAGTCTATCATGGTTTAGAAGTCACAGCAGCAGAAATTACAAGTCACATTGCATTCACATTTAGTCAAGGACCCCGGACTATTGGATGGTGACATCTCTGTTCAGGATGGGTCTTCCCACCTGTGGTAGTTTGAATGTAACTGGCCTCCCTAAGCTCATAGGGAGTGGCACTATTAGGAGGTGTGGCCTTGTTGGAGTAGGTGTGGCCTTATTAAATGAAGTGTGTCACTGTGGGAACAGGTTTTGAGGTCTCATATGCTCAAGTTATGCCTAGTTCAGTTCACTTCCTGTTGTCTGGGGATCAAGATGTAGCTCCTTCTTCACTCTCAGCTCCTTCTCCAGCACCATGTCTGCCAGCGTGTCACCTTGTCCCACCATGACAATGATGACCTAAACCTCTGAAAGCCCCCAGTTAAGTATTTTCATTTATAAGAGTTGCCAGGGTCTCTTCATAGCAATAGAAACCCTAAGACACCTCCTCAAAGAGCCCAATCTAGAAACTCCCTCACAGACATACCCAGAGGTTTTTCTAAGTGGTTCCAGGTCCCTTCAAGTTAATAATCATTGTCATTCATCTTGGGTTAAAGATAATCTTTTGGCCCACGTCTTAGAAGGTCTCATTCCTTCTATCATGTCTGGGAAAACATGGAGGAGTTCATGGTGGGAGTTTGTGATAGAGACTCCATACATTGTAGTGAACCGAGAATCAGAGGCTGGAAGTCGGGTCTGAGGTATGACCTTCAAAACCCCACCCCTGTAGTGACCTACCTCTTTCACCTGGGCCCTGCCCCCTCAAGGTCCTCTCAAATAGCCTATGGGGGATATTTTAGGTTCAAACCATAGAAGATGTGGAAGCAAACAGCGGCAAGCTCTTGGTCAAACCTATAAAAAGGACCAGCACGGAAACCTGGAAAGCTTTATCCCTCTGAATGGGAATTCTCGTGGCTACCACCCATTCCTGGCTGACTCTCTCTTCCTTCCCGCCTCTCTCTTTGTCAGATGGACTGGTTGTGTTTGGTGCATATATTTTGTATAATAGCAACAATAAAAGTGATTGTTTTTAATTTCTGTTCTTCTTCTCTGTAATGGAGCTATTAGGGCATTGGCAGATTCCCTTAATATGATTATCATTTTTGAATGATCTTGAGTGGAAATGTTTGCACTAATGGTAGTAATTGCCTTTGGGTTTGAAAAATGAGGATGTGCGCAGGCGTTCAAGAATCTCATCATCCCCGGCGTGCTATTGACTACAGCTCATCTGGCTGGACAGGTGGCATGGATGCCTACAGTGGAAGTGAGGCCGCACTTTGTTCTTGGCTCACCAATGGTGAGGGTGAGGCTAGCTCACCTGACACCAGACACAGCCCAGACACAGCAGGTCTCATTGTGTCAAGCGACAGCTTCTTGCCAGGGAACTGTTTCTCCCAGGCAAAGGACAGCTGATCATTTTAAGTCCATTCAGATGGTCCCAGAATAGCAAGTGGTTATGGTCTGAATTGACTGGCAATGACAATGCTGGCTGGCCCAGCCTCAACTCATTAAAGTAACCTAGGCTGGGTGTGAATTGACAATGTAGCTGAGGCTAAACTCACTTAGTACCCTAGATAGGCCTTGTACATATGATGTGTTCTAGCCTGGTGTTAAGTTCACCATATAGCCCAAGCTATCCTTGAACTCACTATGTGGCCCAGGTTGGCCTTGAACTTATTATACAGCTCAGGCTGGCCTTGAATTTGAGGCATAGTAAAGGGTTGCCTTGAACTCCCTCTGTAGCCAGGCTGTCCTTGACGTCACAAACCCTTCTGCCTCCATGTTCCTCCTGCTGGGATTTTAAGTGTATACCACTATGCCCAGCTTGACTGTGTGTGAATCTTTTAGCTACTAAGTCTCCACATCTTTTACCAGTTAGTCACAGTGTTTGGCTAGGAATGTCACTTGTTCCTAGCGTTATGAGGTTACCCCCCCCGCCCTGCAGTGCTTTGTTTACATTTGTTTCAAAGTGATCCTGCATCCCGGGGCCTCATCCTAGGGCTCCTTTCAGCCTCACCTTCCCACAGTCTGCCAGATTCCTTGACACTGGGGTAGATTCCAACCACAACTTCTTCACAAGATGCTATCAGCAGTAGTGTGACTCCATCAGGATCAGCCTCCCAGCCCTTGTCTTCAAGTTCTGATGAAGTACCCAGGATGCAGATGGACAGGATAGGCTTCCTCTGGTCTCCTGAGGACCAGCATCTGCCTGAAGAGCTGTCTTTCCTTAGTCCTGTTTCAGTGAGGAAGCATTTCAGCTTTGTTGGAGCAATGTCTCAGATACCCATAGACACGAGCACTTTCCTCTCTGAGTCTTCTCCCTTCTTAAGACACCAGCTTCCAGGTCTAGTGTCTCCAGACAGAGCATGGATACTGGATCCTTTGGATTTTGGACTCTATGCTAGTTATTTTACCCATTGCTGTGACCAAACACCTGACCAACGCAACTTAAGAAAGGAAGGGTTTATTTGGACTCACAGTTTGAGGGCACAGTCCATCATGGCATTGGGAGCATGAGGCCCCTGGCCACACTGTATCCACAGTCAGAAAGCAGATAGAAACGATGCTGCTGCTTACTTTGCCCTCCCCTTTTTATTCAGTTCAGAACACCAGCCCATGGGACAGTGCCGCCCTCCACTTGAGGAGGACAGATCCTTTCTTCTTCAGTTAAGCCTCTCTGGAAACACCCTCAGAAGCACAACCATGGGTGTGTCTCCTAGGTGGTTCCAAACCCAGCATGTTAACGTTGAAAATTAACCATCACATATCCTCTTGTTTACCTTCATGCTTCAAGTTTAACCATTCCTGTCTGCTTTCTGGGTCGAGCAGATTAGAGTTGCTGCTCACACTGAAATTCCTTTAGACAGTCACTGGTCCCCCACGGAGTCACTCTGCTCTTTTATGAGAACCACTCTTCATGTGGTAGATGCACACCATGCATGAGACTTGTCTTTACCCTGTTTATCTGTTTATAGGGTTCTGGGATATCCCTAGATGTGTACACTCTCTGTCCTTCTGCAGCTAAAAGGCAGCCTTTCAGAGAGATGGGGAGTGGGGGAGGATCAAAGATGACTAGAGCAGAAATCCCTGCATACCTTATGAGTGTCTGGAAAAAAATATGTCACCTACCTACACATTGACAATCTTGCTTCTTTCTTTCTCCCACAGGACACCAGCCATGATTGGCTGCTCATTTGTGGTCAACAGGAAATTCTTTGGTGAAATTGGTCTGCTGGACCCTGGGATGGATGTGTATGGAGGAGAGAATATTGAACTTGGAATCAAGGTGGGTAATTTGGCATCCCTTCCTCCTGGTTTGTGATGTGAACTTCATCCTTGAGGTATGTTCAAAGCTTCTTAAACCTATCAAGTGTGGTTTGTTTATCCCAGTCCATTCCAGCGGAGATATTTAAGCAGAGACATCAAGACTTCTTGGTTGTGGATGACTTGGGCTTTCCTTCTCTAAAGACTGACCAGTGTATCTCATGTTTTAGTGACCTGCTCTGGATGTTAAGTAGAGAGCCTGATGCTTTTTTGTATTTGATTTCTTCTCAAAACCAAGTAGTCTCCTGAATTAAAATTTCTATCCAAAGTATTTTGATGGTGTTGTGGGTTCATTTTAATTTTCAACTTGATACAACCTAGAATCACCTGGGAAGAGTCTTCATGAAGAGTTTTCTAGATAAGTTTGGCCTGTAGACTTGTCTGCAGAGGACTGTCTCCAGTTGTTGGTAGATGAAGGAAGACCAGTCCATTATCAGAGGCACTATTCCTTAGGCAAGGGATCCTGAACAGTGTAAGAGAGCTGAAGGCAAGCGAGAAATGAAGGGTGTATTTGTCCTCTCTCTGCTCTTGGCTATGGGTGCAATGTGACCAGATGCTTAAGTTCTTGACTTGGCTTCCCCACAATAAGGGATTATAAGCTGGAATAGTAAACCAAATAAACCCTTCCTTCTCAATATTGATTTTGGTTAGGTTATTTATCACAGCAACAGAAATGCAACCAGAACAACTCTATACCTTATTCCCTTGAGACAGGGGCCCTCGCTGAGCCTACAGCTAGTCTAGGCCAGCAAACCACAACAGTTCACCTTGGCTTCACTTTACATAGTCCTGGAGTTACAGCAATGGCCAGCTTTTTACTTAGGTGCTGGGGATTTGAACTCAGGTCTTCATGCTTGCACAAGTGTTCTTTTTCTGTTTTGTTTTATTTTTAATTGATTTTTATTGAGATCTACATTTTTCTCTGCTCCCCTCCCTGCCTCTCCCCTCCCCTTCAACCCTCCTCAGCACAAGTGTTCTTACCTCCAGATCCATGTCCCCATTTTTTTCTTTTTTCTTTTTTTAAATATTCTTTTATTTTTCATTCAAAAAAATTTACACTTCCCCCCTTCTCCCAGCCCCCTCCCACTCCCCCACTAACCTTCCTCCCTCCCCCTGCTTCCTTAAGAGGGGGCAGGGTACCCTGCCCTGTGGGAAGCCCAAGGCCCTCCCCCCTCCATCCTGGCCTAGGAAGGTGTACATCCATATAGACTAGATTCCCAAAAAGCTAATACATTCAGGAGAGATAGGTCCCAGTGCCATTATCATTGGCTTCTCAGTCAACCCCCATTGACAGCCACATTCAGAGATTCCAGTTTGATCATATGCTCATTCAGTCCTGGTCCAGCTGGATTTGGTGAGCTCCCATTAGATCAGGCACACTGTCACGGTTGGTGGACCAGCCTCTCCCCAGTCCCGATTTCCTTGCTCATCTTCTCCCACCTTCTGCTCTTCAATTCATCAGAGCTCAGTCCATTGCTCTGATGTGAATGTGGGTCTCTGTCTCTATCTCCATCCATCAGATGAAATTTCTATGGTGATGATCAAGATATTCATCAATGTGACTATGGGACAAGGCTAGATCAGGCACCTTCTCCTCTGCTGCCCAAGTACCTAGCTGGGAACATCCCCGTGAACACCTGTGGTCCCCTCTAGAGTTAAGACTCTTGCCAATCCTAAAATGACTCCCTTAATGTAGATATCTTATTCCCTTCTCCAATATCCATCCTTCCTCTGTCTCCACCCTCTCACTCCCCCAAGCTCTCCCCAGTCCATCCCTTCTCCCTTCTCCCTCCCTCTCTCCCTTTCACCCCCCTACCCCTACCTACACCACTATCCCCATTCCCATGCCTCCACCTTTTGCCTGGCAATCTTGTTTGCTTCTAATTTCCAGGAGGATCTATATATGTTTTTCTTTGGGTTCACCTTGCTATTTTGCTTCTCTAGGCTTGTGAGCTATAAGCTTAATGTTCTTTGTTTATGGCTAGGGTCCACTAATGAGTGAGTACATACCATAATCATCTTTTTGGGTTTGGGATATCTCAATAAGGATAGTGTTTTCTATTTCCATCCATTTGCATGCAAATTTAAGGATGTCATTGTTTTTTACCACTGAGTAGTATTCTAATGTGTATATATTTCACACTTTCTTGATCCATTCTTCTATTGAGGGGCACCTAGGTTGTTTTCAGGTTCTGGCTATTACAAATAATGCTGCTATGAACATAGTTGCACAAATGTTTTTGTAGTATGATTGGGCATCTCTTGGGTATATTCCCAAGAGTGGTATTGCTGGATCCTGAGGTAGGTTGATTCCCAATTTCCTGAGAAACCGCCACACTGATTTCCAAAGTGGTTGCACAAGTTTGCATTCCCACCAGCAATGGA
>PVIU01014654.1:0-51097 GCA_004026605.1 Ondatra zibethicus
TCTCTCTCTCTCTCTCTCTCTCTCTCTCTCTCTCTCTCTCTCTCTCTCTCACACACACACACACACACACACACACACACACACACACACACACACGCCAATCCATGGGAGGGACTAGTACATGTCCAGTGAACTCCTTAAAGGAGAAAGTTGATTAATAAAGGAATTAAATCATCAGGGAATTCTAGAGGGGTTGTTGCTGTGTTATACTTCATTTTTTAGGTGGTTAGTAAAGAGCTACGGAGTTTATTTTCAATAAAATAATGAATAGGGCACAGATTGCATTTTATATCAGTGCATCACTTCTTTTCTCCAAGTCTGCATAGAGGCTGAGAGGTAACTAGGCAACCT
Organism: Ondatra zibethicus; assembly: GCA_004026605.1. Classification (NCBI taxonomy): domain Eukaryota; kingdom Metazoa; phylum Chordata; class Mammalia; order Rodentia; family Cricetidae; genus Ondatra; species Ondatra zibethicus. The sequence continues at coordinate 352 of PVIU01014654.1, forward strand.
AGGGGAAGGTGATGGCTCTTGATCAGATAGCACATACATCAGACACTAGTTTCTTACGGGCCTAGGTCTGGATGGAGTTAGACTTACTGCTCTAAGTGAAGAAGAGACCTAAGCCTCTAAATTATGCTGCTATCAACCATTCTTATCGTGGGTGTTGTGGGGGTAAAACCAGAACAGCAGCTTGTGCAGGTAGTAATTCTATGTCCTTGGATATCTGTGAATATCTTATGTAGGATGCTTTTTGCCTGGACCCTAAACTCTTAAATACCTGCTGATAAAGATAATTACAGGAAGGCAGATCTCTGTACTTACCTTGGAGAGAGGAAGAAGGCTTGGCCAGGGGGAAACTGTTTTCACTAAACAGTTCCTAACTGTAGGAATTAATCCCCAAATATGTAACAGAAAGGTTACTAGCTACAGCGAAAAATCTACGGCAAAGGACAGCCACTTTATTATCAAAGCAATAACACTAAAAAGCCTTGCTTTTTGGTTTAGCCTTTACCAAATTGGTTCAGATAAGTCACTTGTGAAAAGATGGCTAAGCAATTACTGTATAATGTTGCGGATTGTAGCAGTAATCTTCCTTAGGTGTTTTTGATATCTCTAGGCTATTCTGTATTTCAACAAGTGTCACGAATACTCATGAAAACATGCACATCACTCTATTGCTTACAAGTAACTTACTAGTGTCTTTATATTATCTTGGGGGCAGATGTCCATTCTCCTTCAATGCTACCACTTCAAAATGCATGAAGACGTGTAACATATGCTCATCAACAATCTTCATGTATGTTAGAGACTAATTATCTGCCATGGCAGTCTTCTGGAAGATAGCAGCAAATTGTCTCAATCTGACAGACTCAATTTAATATAGTGTTCTTACGTGGTAGATTAAAATACCTTGGAAAGGAGGGGGCCTTACGATTTTAAGACAGAGGTTTAAGGCAGCTCTTTCCTCCCTTGGATACGCAACTTAACATAAAATACTTACAAGTGCTAATCAAAACATAGACCAGTGCTTATATCAGGTCACTTTTGAAATCTGTCAAGGGGCTTCATTTCTTGTATTATATCTTATAAACCATTTCATGGGATCCCTTCTTTATCTGAGGCAAGTCTCATACTCTGTGACCCTGCCTTTGGTGTTGATCTAGAGTAGATGCTGCTGACTTCCTGCCTCAGCCTTCTGGAAACCAGTTCCCAGGGAACTTCTCTGTTAGTCTCTCATTCACATGTATCATGTAAACCAGCATTCCATTCACTGTACTGATTGGGACTTAGGATTCAAATTTAGGTTTAATTAGCAATTAACTCACCAAACTCATTTTAACTTGCTAGGAAAATCCATTCTTTTCCCAAGTTATATAGTTTGTTTTGCATATGAGGTTCTCTAATAGTAAATTGTACTATCTTCAATTATTGAATACATCCTATCTTCTTTCTCCTTGACCTTCTCATAGTGCTAATAGTCTACATAACAGACATTCACTTTCAGCATAATTTTCCTCAAAATAAAATATCTTTGAATATAGTTGTCTTAGTCAGTGTTTTACTGCTGTGAAGAAGGCACCATGACTAAGGTAACTCCAAAAAGAAAACATTTAATTAGGGAGTAATTGCAGTTCAAATGTTTAGTCCATTGTCATCATGGCCAGGATAGTGCGTGCAGGCAAACATGGTACTGGAAAAGTAGCTGAATTTATACATCCGGATCCTCGGGTGCAGGAAGACAGAGACACTGAACTCAGAATGAACATTATGAATCCTCAAAGCACACCCATGATAAATGTCCTCCAACAAGACCACATCTACTAAAACTTTCAAACAGTGCCAAACCCTAGAGATCACGTATTCAAATCTATGTTCCTCTGGGGCCATTCTTACTCAAAACTACCACAACAGTGTTTTGTGCTTTCTTGAGAACTAAATTAAAGGAAGAACAATTGATCCCGAAGATAAAGTAAGTCCAAATATGTGATGGTCTTGTGGGAAAAGAGACTAACTGATGTAAAAGGAAAATTAAAACCATTACAGATGTGGTCCCTTAACAAGGGAAGGGGAGGAATGAGTACAAGGAAAGAGCAGCAGTCATTCTCTCACGTTGTGAAGGAGTGGTACAGCGATTGCAGTCCACATGGAAGATGTGCAAAAGCCATTATCACCTGCCAACTATAATGGCAGATGTTCAAAATATGACTTTTTACCTCCCGCATAAAGTAAGTGTATGCAACAGATCCCTCAATGTTTCTGTTTTTAATGTCAGTTTATAGAAATTTTTTAGTTGAAATCTAAGGTGCACGTTTGGTTTTTCTTATAAGCAACACACCCAAGTGTTGAACATTAGTGATGGTTCTGATAAGTATACAATAGAAGATATAAAATACATATATTTGAGCAGCATTTTGAAACAGTATTTGATTTAAAAAATGTTATACAGCAATTATAATGATTAAAATCCAAGCAAGTTCCCAGCTAGCGAAATTAGGTCAGTATGCTTTGGCATTGAAATTCTTGCTTCATAATTTAATGAAGTAGATACGACATGAAAGACTCAATAGCTTGCTGAAGATAAATAGAAATAAATGTGCACACTTGATTTAGTAATTCAGAGTTCAGACTAGTTAAAGATCACTATATTGAATTCAAAAATGTATCTACTGATAATGTACATGTATACAAACTGGAGAAAACTGAAAATTTATAGGGGCATGAAACAAATATTTTAGTAAAAATTTAAGAACACAAATGTAAAAGTCCTTAATATCTTCAAGTTTTAGTGTAAAATAGGCTCAGAAAGTGGCAACTCATACAAAAAATAATTCACAATCAGATGCCAGTTATATTGACAGTGAAAATGGAAGGCATCACTAAGTAGAAACTACTATTTTAATTGAATTCAAAATAGCTATATGAGGTGATATTTCATTTGTGTTTTAATAAATAAAGCTTGCCTGAAGATCAGAGTGTAAAACAGCCCCACTGGTCAGCCTTACAGACCAGGCAGTGGTGACATGAACTGTAACCACACTAGTTTTCCATAGAAACCGGGTGGTAGTGGTGCACACCTTTAATCCCAGCCCTAGAGAGGATTATAAAATTGGAGGAAACAATTCTCAGACACAGTCTCAGTCTGAGATTCCTGGAGGAAGGGTTGCCATTTCGGACTGAGGTAGAGGCAAGAATCAGCAGCTGGCTGTTGGTTTTCAGATCTTCAGGTTGAATCCCATTATCTGTCTCTGAGTTTTTATTAACCATGTTATAGACATACAAGCAAAATTACATAAATCAATTAAAACTTGAGAAAAAATTACAAATCCAGAAAGACAATTATAACAGAAATCAGGAACTCCAGATGGGGCTCTGAGCAAAGAAAGGGCTAGTTATCCCCTGGAAACCATAACTGAGACCCACTGGGAATCAGAATACACACAGATACAATTTCAACCAATCTGTTTACAGTAGTCTATACACTTCTTTTTCCAAACAATCGTATCTCCCTTTGTATAACTAAAATAAAGAGCTAGCCTTTTAAATTTTAAATCTATTATGTCAAAATTGTTTTTTAATGCTCTTATGATAATACCAGATAGCTAAATTTAGAATACCCAATCTATAATAGTAATGACAAGCTGGGTATATATGAGATCTCTGAGTAGTTTTGGAAAAGTTATTCTTTTTCTCTATCTTCTTATCCCTGCAACTAAAATGAGATATCAGTTCTCCTTGCCTGGAATATTCTCAGTCTGGTCCTATTGAAATTGATTTGATATGCCAGGAGCTCTGCAAGAAAGTGTGACTAGCTACTAACTATTCAGCACAAAGTAATAAGAAGACTGCTTTCATTTTTGATGATGTTTTCCACAAGAAATTCCAATCAAAAAGGCTATCAATAAATTGACATTATTTGAAAATGATCAAACAGCTAAATCATTTGATGATTTTAATTTTAATCACTTGAAGATGACATCTTTTTGAAGATTTCTTTTTTCTTCCTAGTAAACTTAACAGAAATTAGGAAGTCCATATCATAAATTAGTGATTTTTAAAAATTGAAAAAAAAAGCTGATAGAATAACATACAGACACCATGAAGTAAGCAACCATGAGTTGAAATGTGAACATGGGATCTCACACACACACACACACACACACACACACACACCATGCACAGCCAGTGTTCCATGAAAGCACCAGTCAGTCCTGGGCATATACCACTTGATGAAACATAATTTGTCAGGTATCCTGTTACGCTTGCAAAGTATATGACAGAAAACACCAGCCTACACAGATCCAAGCTACAATTCAGATGTAATGGGGCTCACCACACACAAAAATGTCTGTGAATATTAAAAATATTGAATTATTTAGATGCTACAAATACATATGTGAATTTCTCCTTTCAAGCATGTTGTGTTTCTTTCCCTTCCTTCATGAGAATATAGAGAAAGAGAGCAGGCTGCTCTGTTCCTTAAGGAGGGAAAGGGTCTAAGGTTGTTCCAAAGTTGCTGTTTATCACAGGATTCTGTGTTTTGTTCTCAGTCAATGGTGCTCTTTTGCTTCATGCAGCTGTGGCATGTGGCATTGGTGTTTATAATGTGAAAACCACCACAAAGACTAATGAAGTGATAAGTAAAATAGAAAACACAGTCGCTCCTGATTAAACTATTTGTAGCTTACAAACTCCATTTTCCTTACCTTTGAAATAAGATGTGAGTATCAAAGGCTGTTGTGGAGATTAACTAGAAACATGTACTTTGCAATACCAATAAATCCTCCAAAATACTTACTACTGTTGTTTCTTATTATGTTTAAAGGACAACAAAGCTACAGATGAATACCTTGATAGACACAGTAAATAGCAATCTGCAAGTCACATAAAACACACTTCTATATTTCATACAAGAACAAAAAAGTAATAAACCAAATCATTTGTGCCATTTAAAACACTATTTTATGTTTCTTTTTCTTAAAAATGACAAAGCAGGCTTAAGAGTCAAAGAAGCTAGGATAAGAGATATCACAGCAGCCTCCACAGAGAGTCCACCTGTGAAGCTCGGTTTTCTTTTGAATAATTTCTGTCCTATAACATGAGACTTCACAGCCTAATGGAAAAGCAGATGCTCCTGTTATCAAACAAGTCTGTCTGGGGGTCCTGCTTACACATCTGAGAATTCGCATCTCAACCTTTCAACCACCCCTGGTATTCAGAGGAAATCTTTTCAGGTTTTGAATGTGTATATTTCCAAGAGTAACTGGAGCCATAACTCACTCTAATTACCCCTAAGTGAGCACTTAACATGGAGATTTGTACACATACCATAAGTTACTGGGAGAAAGTACATGTTTCACATTCAGCGACTTTTCTTAGCCACATGTGGCGTTTTTGCTGAGCCAGAATACTTTGCCAGCTACTCTATTGCCCGGCCTTCATTTTCCCTTCAGCACGCTCTTCCTCAGTATACTGCACAGCCAAATGCTTTGTGACATTCGTGTTAATACCTCCTATCTTTTAAAGAAAACAAATGAATACTGATTTTTGCCAACCGTGGGTGACTCATCTTTTGTAATTTGTCATGCCAGATTTTATCAGCTACTTTATGCTGGTTTTGCAGGGAATTACAACAAAATGCAATTGATTCAGCACCAAACCATTTATCATCACCTGACATCTCCTGAGAGATGAAGTTCCAGCACCAGCAGTGGGAAAGGCACCCTTTACCGAAGAAACATAACAGAAGAAGGTATAAACTCTATTACTCAGTGTTTGCAGTCATTGTGAAACTTTTGTTCATTTTGATAAAATCCAGGATTCTTTGGTATAATCGCCTTGATTACATGATATGTATACGTAGTATGTGTGTAACATATATGGTAATACATGTATATATAATTTTTACAAATCTCAAAACTGTTTTTGGAATATTTAACCATGTAAAGACATGTTACATTTGTTTATGCTGCAGTCTGGATAAGACAGAAACTTCTGTCTAAAAATGGCACCCAACGTTCAGCAACTACATCCACATAAAACCCAAGAGAGCTTGGGAAGGGATTCTAGACACAAAAGAACAGAGCAAACAGAAGTTTCTTGGTAGCAGCATTGTGTTAGGTATGTTCTGTTTTCTACAGGAAAGAAAAGGCACAACTCCTTTAAGAGAGGCTTCCTTACTCAGCATTAGTAGTAAATACTTTGCAAAACTTTTAAAAGGCCCTGACAGAAAACACTTAAATGGTGTTTATGAGCAGCCAGCAGCAAGCTTCTTGGTGGTGACATGAACCTAGAAACTCCACAGAGTTGTGGCAATCAACATGGCTCCCACCTATACCTCCACCATGAGCTAGACTCTCAGAAAGCTAAGGAATGGGACAGAGTCAGCAGCCAAAACCACAGCTAGACCTGCTGCTTAGAAGATTAAAGACTCATGTGGTCAGAAAAAAGTAGAGATATACAGTAAAGACAGATTCAGATGAAAAAAATCAAAATGGTTTATTGTGTGTTTAAAAATATATGTAATTCCTGGAGTCAGGATTGCCATTTTCAGACTGAAGTTGTGGTAAGAGCCAATGACTGGCTGTTTTGATTTTTGGATCTTCAGGTTGAACCCCAATTTCTCTCTCTGAGTTTTTAATTAATCATGCTTCACATGTAAAGATGAAAAATACACAAAGAATCTGGATACTGTATGCTATTGTGTTTTATTTGAATTGTTTGACTGCTGTGGAAGAAGCAACAGCTGTTAAAAGACATTTGATTATAAATGCTGATGGATTAATCCAACCCATAGATTTTGAAAATACCTTGACTTCAAAATTTAAGTCAAAAAATATGTTACTTTGGAGAAGAGGTTTTGGTTTTCTTTCCACAGGAAATGAGAACCTGTGGATTCATTCCTGGTTAAGAAAAATAAGATTTGATTGAGGAATACCCTCTGAAAAATCTCCAATGGGAATGGATAACCCAGATGATCCACTGTTACAGAGCACTTCTGTTGCAGTTTTTCTCAGTTCTGCATCCAGAACAACTTCAAGGCTGCTGGATAAGATGATCAAGCCTTACAGAATACTCCAGTCAGCACTTGACCATAATCCTAAATTTTCTTTGGGTTCTTATAAGATTACCAGTATCCCAAATCAGCATGAAATAGTGTAGAAAACTATGCCCACATTCCCCACCCCAAATTGATTATGGATGTTTTTCTTTGTTTAGCATGTTTGTTACAAGTTGTTATGGATAATGGTCAGGAGGGAAAAGGAGATTAGATTCAGGGTTCTTGTATCGAAAGAAAAAAGGGGAAATGCTGTGAGATAATGTTCTTATACTCTGCAAATATTGACACTTACATTGTTTAATAAAATGCTAATTGTCCAGTAATCAGGCAGGAAGTATAGGCAGGGTAACCAGACTAGGAGAATTCTGGGAAGAGGAAAGGCAGAGAGTGAGTCACAAGCCAGACACAGAGAAAGCAGGCTCAGGATGCCTTACAAAGAAAAGGTACCAAGCCACCTAAGTGGCAAAACGTAGACAAGAATTATGGGTAAATTTAAGTCATAAGAACTAGTTAGTAATAAGCTTGAGCAATAGGCAAAACAGTTTATAATTAATATATTCTCTGTGTATTTACTTGGGGCTGAATGACCGCAGGATAGAAACTTCTGTCTATAGTTCTGTATATTTGTTATTTTATTAAAAATGGTACTAAGAATGAAATTCATAACTTATAATACTTAGGAATAAATTTTATTTTCTCTCCTCTCCCTTCCTTTCTCCTTATTTCCTTCCCATAATTCTTCTATTCCTCCCTTCCTTTCTTTCCTTTCTCCATCCCTCTTTCTTGTCTCTTTCCTTCTTTTTCTTCTTTCTTTCTATGTTTTGGGGCTCTGTCCTAGATCTCAGGCAGATAATATACAACTGAGAAGTTCTAGGTCATTTACTCAGCACATCATAAACACTAACATCTACACAAGGTTCCATCATTTTACAGTGAGAATCAGTTTCTCAGGAAGAATGCGAGCACATTGAGTATTTATTCTAATGCAGAGAAAATTAAAGTATTAATGCCCACAATTCAGAAAAAAGGACAATAATTTAAATATTATGATTAAATATTATGACTAAGACAATGGTGTCTTAGTCAGTGTTCTATTGCTGTGAAGAGAATACATGACCATGGCATGTTGTTGGTTCCCACAGGTGTTAAGTCCCAAAGAAATCACACAGAGGTCTACATTGGTTAAAAAATGATTGGCCCATTAGCTCAGGCTTCTTATTAACTCTTATAACTTATATTAGCCCATTATTCTTGTCTATGTTAGCCACATGGCTCAGCACCTTTTTCGGCAAGGCAGTCACATCTTGCTTCTTCTGTGGCAGGGCCAGGACTCCAGAGGATTGGGCTTCCTCCTTCCCAGAATTCTCCTGTTCTCATTGACCCACCTCTACTTCCTGTTTGGTTGTCCTGCCTATAATTCCTGACTGGCTACTGGCCAATCAGCATTTATTTAAAACATAATTGACAGGATACAGACCATTCTCCCACACCACTTCCCCCCAAAATGGACTATGGATATTTTCCTTTGTTTAGAATGTTAGTTATAAGTTGTTATGCCTAGTGGTGAGGAGAAAAGCTAAACAAAGGATATTAGATTCAGAGTTCTTGTTTTTTTTTTAAAAAAAAAAAAGAAGGGGAAGTGCTGTGGGACATTGGTCTGTATCCTGACGATTATATTTTAAATAAACACTGATTGGTCAGTAGCCAGGCAGGAAGTATAGGTGTGACAACCAGACAGGAAGTAGAGGCAGGTAAATGAGAACAGGAGAATTCTGGGAAAAAGAAAGCCCATTCCTCTGCAGTTGTGACCCTGCCACAGAAGAAGCAAGATGTGACTGCCTCACCGAAAAAGGTACTGAGCCATGTGGCTAACATAGACAAGAATTATGGGTTAATATAAGTTATAAGAGTTAATAAGAAGCCTGAGCTAGTGGGCCAATCAGTTTATAACTAATGTAGACCTCTGTGTGATTTCTTTGGGACTTAACGATTGTGGGAACCGGGCAGGACAGAAAACCCCTTGCCAACAATGGCAACTCTTACAAAGGAAAGCTTGCTTACAGCTTTAGAGATTGAGTCCATTGTCTTCATGGTGTGAAACATGCTGGCACTCAGACAAACATAGTACTGGAGATGGAGCTGAGAGTTCTTTATCTGAATCATCAGGCAGCAGGAAGAGAAAGCCACTGGGCATGGCTTGGGCTCTTGAAACCTCAAAACCCACCCCATTTGACACACTTTCTCCAACAAAATCACACCTCCTAATTCTTTCAAATAGTGCCACTCCCTAAGTATTCAAAGGATGCACATATTGGGAGCATCTTATTAAAACAATCACATTTTGCTACCTGACCCCCATAGACTTATACCCATATCATAATGCAAAAATGCATTCAGTCTAACATCAAAGTTCCCAATAGTATATAAGAATTTCAACACTGTTTATAAGTCTAAAGTTCAATATCTCTTCTGAGATTCGATCTTTTAAGTGTAACTCCCTGGAAAATAAAAATAAAAAAAAGACCAGATATTTCCAGCATAGAGTGGCACAGACTGTGTATCACCCTTCCAAACTGAAGAAAGGGGGCATAGTGAGGAAACACGGGACCAAAATAAGAACAAAAACCAGATGTGCCAACAGTAAACTCTTAATCTCTATGTCTAATATCAAAGTACTCTTCAGATCTCCAAGTCATTTCATCTTTGTTGACTGTAACACATTTCTCTCTCCTGGGCTGGTTCCCTATTCTGTTAGCAACTCTGCTTGGCAGATATCCCATGATTCTGACATCTCTAACACTATCAAAATTCAGGCTTCACGTTTACAACTTCACATAATGGCCTCTTGGGGCCTCCATGCAATGACAGCCCTGACCCACACCTGGCCTCACGGGCTTCCCTATCCACAGAGGGAGATTTCACAGCCCCTTTCTTGTATCCTTGACTCTAAAGCCAGAGCCATATGGCCAGAGCTATCAAGTTCTGCTTGCTGAGCCTGGAGCACAGACCCCTTTTTCCAAAACATTTTACCAACATTCTGTTTTAGGTGGTTTCATCCACTGCTTAGGCTTTTCTTTAATTCCTTTTCACAAATTGAATGCCTAGCTGGATAGGACTTTGCCCCGAGGTTACTTTATTCCATTTCACATCAGGCTTTTCTTAGAACTTTTTGCCCCCTTGAGCACTGAACTTAGCCCCATGACATTTCCTGGCACTCCTTTTCTCCTCAATCTGGACAATTTGTACGTTTTCCTTACTAGGCAGTCTTGAAGTCCCCTGGGTCAGTGCCATTGCTGTAAAATTCAACTTAGCCTCAGATAGATTTTTAGGACAAGGGCAGAAAACATCTGTATTCTTCACCAAAATATCACAAGAACAGTCCCTAGGACACTTACTGATATTCTTCTCTGAACTCTCTTGAGCAGAGCCATCTTAACATATATTGCTCTCAGTATCACTGTTTTCCACATCCCTTCCAGCATGGCCAATTAAAGCCCCACTTAAAATTCAATTGCTTTCCTAATCCAAAAATCCCAAAGTTTACATTCTGCTAGCAAGAAGCATGGTCAGGCCTGTTGCGGTAATACCTTACTCCATTGCACCAATTTCTGCCTTAGTTAGGGTTTCCTTTTTTTTTTTTTTTTTTGGTTTTTCAAGACAGGGTTTCTCTGTAGCTTTGGAGCCTATCTTTGAAGTAGCTCTTGTAGACCAGGCTGGCCTTGAATTCACAGAGATCCAACTGCCTCTGTCTGGGTATAAAAGGAATAGAAAGATAGAGTCACTGGTCCCAGGTTAGGCTCTTGAAACCTCAAAGTTCACCCTCAGTAACACATTTCCTCCTACAGGTCCTCCTCCTAAACCTTCCAAATAGTGCCACTCCATGGTGACTGATCATTAAAATGTGCCTACGGGGGCCGTTTTTACCCAAACCACCAAGGGGGCCCAGGCCTAAGAGAAGACTTAGACACAAGTCTCCATTCCTAACCAGAAACTATCCTCCAATCAATAACCTGCCTGCAAATGAAAAGGTTAGGTTTTTTTTTTTTTTCAGGTTGTTTCCTTAAGAAGAGGTCTCATGACCAGATAACAAAAAAAAAAAAAAAAACAAAAAACAAAAAACAAAAAACCAACTCAGTGGTATCTTTGATGGTTCTTTGTCTCATAATGTTTCATCAGGGCTCTCTCTCTCTCTTTTTTGGTCCTTATATGTCCTATGTGTATGTATTAGGGCTTTCAGTTTTGTTTTGGGGGGATCATTGCATTTGTGATTCTTTGTGTCTCTTTAATATTCCTTGTGATTTTTCCTCTTTTTATTTTGTCCTATTTCATTTTGTTTGCTTTGGTTTAATCCATATTTTATTTTACTATACTTACCATCATGCTGTAGATGCTTGTTTGCTGTCTAAGGAGAGACAGAAAAGATTTGGATTCAGAGGCAAGGAGAAGTGGGGAGGATCTTGGAGGAGTTAGGGCACGGGAACCATAATCTGAATATATTGTTTAAAAAATAAATTTAAAAATTACATTAATAGATTAGTAAATAGCTTTCTAATTGAAAAGGCATATCATGGTGTTTACTGTAACTGGAATTATAATTAGGAAATACCTCTTCAAAAATGTCTATATATTCAATTGACATGCAATAACTACCCCAAAATATTTCCATTAAATTTAAAATGATCGCTTAACAACTATGAAGAAACAACAAATAAAATAGCTCATATTTACCTTCCAAGAAAAACAGTAGACTAGGAGACATTCATCACATATTAGGATGACACAGTTAGTTTATAGTAATTCAAAGAGAGGTAATTCAATTATGTTTTCAAATACATCTTCACCTGAAACTGTACAACTTCAAAAATTAACTCCAAAACTATTCTAAAGTTTCAGCACTTATGACTTTGAGATGACCATTATAAACTAATCATGCCAAGTAAATAAAAAAAATAATAATCATAATCATAAAATTTCCTTTAAAATAAAGTCATTTTCAACATGGAAACTTTAAAAATTGGCATCTTTGAAAGACTTCAGTGAAAAATAATTGTGACATTGTGATTTGTCATGCTTTCTTTTACCTAATATTTTGTTATAATTAGATAAAAAGCAAAGGAATTCTGGAATATTGCTGTCAAAGTAGGTGAACTATATATAAAGATAATGTCACAAATGTTTCTGTAAGTTAGAAGAAAAGAATTTTTAAAATGCAAAATAAATAAATTATAAAACTATGAGGAGAGAAATGTGTTTAACCTCATATATATATATTTATGTTTTGCAACATGAATATAATACACTATATATAGTTGCAAAACACTAAAGAGAACGCTACACATTAATCTATAATTTTTATATTTCATGTTTTAATTTTAAAAATTTAAGAGATGATATAAGTATAGTAAATTTTAAAATAGATGTGGCAGTCCAATCACAACTTAGATGGAAGTTGGAAGAGAACTAATATTTCTACTTCCTTTGTTTGTAAATTTAGGTGTTAGGCACATATATATCTGATAAATGTGTACATGATGTTCATATATGTGAAAACAAGAGAGCAATTCAGGACACTGTTCCTCAGGAAAAGTCTGTCTTAATTGTACGACCTGAGGTCTCTCAATGAAACCTGGAGCTTTCCCCTTAGGCTAAACTTGATGGCCAGGAAGACCCAAGGAATCAATTCATCTCTACCCTCTCAGGATTACAAGTACACACAACTAGGTTCCAATGTACTTGAGGGTTAAGGATAAAAGTCAAGTCTTCATGCTCCAGGTAAAACAGTTTATCTGTACATTGAAAGCCTAACATCTTAATTTTATTCCTTAAACAGATGAAAATGTAAACCCATCCCTAAAATGTTAAACCCATCTACTGGTTGTTCAACTATCAGTGATCAACATTCTCATCAATCCACCTGAAGGAAACATGAGACAACCCTGGAATCAGTAGCTATTAACTAATGATATGTATATAAATGCAATTTCTTCTGAAAAATCAAGATATGAAGGCTTTACATTACCAGCATTGGTTATTTTCCTTCATCCTCACTGTATCAGAGGAAAACATTTCTGCAGTTACTTTCCTAGTTTTATTTTGATTTGGTATGATAAAAAGGCAATAGAGAAAAGAAGATATTTTAATCCTCAGTTCCAGGCTACAGTCCATTATTGTGACCATGTCACGGAAACAGGAATTTAAGAGAGTGTCATTTAAGAATGACATCACATTCACAGTCAGGAGTAGGTAAAAGTGAATATAAGTATTCATGCTAAGTACTCAGGTTGCTTTCTCTACTCTTATGCAACCCAAGACCTAAGTCCAAGGAATTATACTACATGTATAAGCTGGGTCTTCCCGCTTTAACTCTTATACTTAAGAAAACATATCTCATAGACATGGCCAAGGGCAACTTATCTAGATGATTCCTTATTAACATATTATTCCCAACTAACTCTGGTTTGTGTTGAGTTGACATAACTAGTCATCAATACTATTCCTTTTATTATTTGGAAAATCATATTGGACATAGATGGTTTGCCACCTCTTTCTATTATCCTCTTCTCTCCAACTCATTTTCTTAGTCTGTTATTGTGGAAGAGTTGAAACACTGAGTCTTACTTGGTAGTAAGTACTTTAGACAAGTAGACTATTGTAATTTGAAATGAGTTCAATGCTCAGTTTGAGAACATGCCTGAGGTGTCATCTAGGGCATGTTACTGAGACTTGTTGCTACTTGTCAGTTAAACAAGAGTAATCATATTTGTTCAAAGTGGTTGCTTTAGAAGATAATTTAATTATCCCTTTTGTTTGTAGCATACTAATGATATAACTAATAATAGATTACATCTATAAGTATAAAAAGAGTTAATAAATGATAAGAAACATAAAATAGATGGATATATGTTTACACAAATGAATGTATAAAAGTGGTTACGTCCTTAATACACACACACACACACACATATATTATTGCCCATGAATTCTTTTAGAAAAATGCATGCAACAATAATATCCTCTAAATACTACAGTAAAGACTAAATAGATATAACTTTTATTTTTACCAGGCCACACCAAATACATGTATATATAACTTTGGAAGTCTGTTTAGAATTTTGTCTATCAACTAGCCAAAGAATGCCTTTCCACATATATTCAAAACAGGACATATAACTGCCATTGTGTCCAGAATATCCATTTGTCACATGCCAACAAGTTTTTATTATTTGCTTGGTTTGAGGTTGTGTTAATTGTCATGTTTGTTTGTTTTAGACAGTTCCTTATATAACTGCAACTGGTCTCAAATTCAGCCTTTCTAGTTCAAGCTCCTTAGTTCTAAGATAGTAGGGAAATTCCACCAATCCAGCTTAACACGAATATTTTAAAAAATGTTTGTTCCCATCCACAAGTTACTTTCCTCTTCATACATTACCAGTGTTTCTATAGTATTTGTTATGTGACACATGTAGGAAGCCCTGTGCCGAAAGCATTTCCTCTCATTGCCTGTACAGCTTCCTGATACTTGGTTTCTGTAAGTAAACCGGGTTGTATCATTCTTGGCATTTAATTTAATAAGCTTTTGTTTCAAACACTCTTGCTTTGAATGGAAGCAAGGCGTTGAACTCAGGAACTCTTTTAATGTTGCAGTGACTTAACACTAAAGGCTTCTGGTCTGCAATCAGGCACTCACCACTGCTGCCCACTTTGCGTTTCCAAGAGATTCCTACTTCTGTCAATAGCTCCAAATGCTGATGCTTTCAACTGTACCAAAGTTAAGTTCCCCAGTGTCATTTGGTCCTTAGGTTCCAGCTTCATTAGCCGAAGAGGTCATATGAGGCCTGAGGAGCAGCTAATGTTGAAAGCAAACCTCTAATATTTAGACTTTCACAATTACTTACCAAAGGTTGACCATGTGTGTTACATGATGCCTCTAGAGTTGAATAAAATTGCTGAGTTTTCTAATCAAAAAGACTTTAGGCTCTGCTTGGGTGATCCATACAATAAAAAAATTATCTATGTAATAAAATGTAATATATTGCTGCAGAAAAAACTGCATTGTATTCTGAGACAAAAGGACAATTGAGTCTTAATTTTATTTCTGGTTCTAGGAAAAACTATTCAGAAGAATCACTCTTAGACATAACATCTGTATAAATCTGTCTAGTAACTGTCAAAGGAACAAACTCTGTGTGTGTGTGTGTGTGTGTGTGTGTGTGTGTGTAAGCATACAGATGTTTATGTGCCTGTGAATGACAGAGAGATTGAAGAAGTTAATGATGCAGGAAGAAGAATCAAATAAAACCAGAAGTGAAGAGAAGACTAAAAGGTGGCCATGATGTGGTGCTGTGTGCTTCTATTCTAGACTTTCAATGAAATATTCATTTTAGTGAAAATCTGTATCATGGGAAATTCTCTCTCTCTCCCTCCCTCCCTCTCTCTCTCTCTCTCTCTCTCTCTGTGTGTGTGTGTGTGTAGAGAGAGAGAGAGAGATGGACAGAGAGACAGAGAGAAAGAGAAAGGAATATACACAATGCTAACATTTTAATAAAAATGTTTTAAATAATATGAATTACGTGTTCTGGAAAGGGAAAGGCACAATTATTGAGAAATTCATCCAGAGAAATGACACTTAAATTAAGCAATGAAGATTCACATGGATGATTAGCACTATTTAATGAATAATATACAAATATACATGCATTTTGGTAAGTTATAACTGTGCATTTTGATGAATTAAAATTTATATAGACTATATTTAACCATGATGTAATTGGGGAAAATTAAGAGAACAAGGCACAATGGAGAAAACTGGAGTTATCCTAGCAAGAAAACAATGATATTTCTTTTAGTTAGTTCCATTAATTTTAATAAATAAATTATATTTCTTGAAGGTTAATAATATATCTCAAAATAGAAATGAGCATAATATGGAAAACATAAATAGTAAATTGTTGGACATTGATAAGGCTTGAATAAAGACAATTCAATAACAACAGTTAATATTTTAAGCAAATCAATAAACACAAATTCTGTTTTTAAAGATCTGTACAGTGCTGCTTCTTCAGTGAATGCCATCCATTTATATAGAAAGAAGTGATTAGATAACTCAATGTTTTAATCAAGAAAGTCCCCTAGATATGTGCGACAAAGTGGGTGTCTGGTTCAGAGTAAGAAATGGAATTACATTATTTTAAAATAACAGTGGTAATTTTAATCAAGATTTTTGCCTAAATTTGTGAGCTAAGTGAGAACTGATTACATAATAATCACAAAACTAATCTTGTTAGATGGTGATACCCAAATTTTCTTATGCCTAAAAATAGTCATTTCAGATTTCTTTCTAATTAGATCCACATATATTAATGGGAAAAAAAAGGACAGGTGTTTTCTTTAAAATTAATTTTTGCCAATAGAATTTAGTGACACAAACATGGTTGTTGCTCCAAAATGGACCTAAAAATGATAATGCTTTAAAGAAGCATTTAATCAGCAGGTATGTAAATACTTTAATGTGGTTGAACATTTGGTTAGTCATACATTGGTTTATATTTGCTTTTTTCCCCCAAAATCAATCATTTATTGAAAATTCACTCTATGTCCAGCACTGTGGTGGGCTCTGTAAGATATAAGAGCACAAAGTCATGCATATGTCCATTCCACGTGGAGCTTAAATTCTACTGAAAGAAAACAATATCCCACATAAAATAGATGTACATACCATTTTATGTATGAAATAGCAACAGGGAGAATAAGGGAAGAAAAGGAAGTCATTAAGCAAATCAGCAAGTATCCACCAGGAACCAGTGTAGACTGTAAGAAACTAAGACACTTCAGTGTAACTGGAGACTGCTTTTTTGTTTCCTGGCTGCCCTGACCAGAATAATCACAAGAAACTATACTACTAATTATAACACTGTTTGGCCTATTAGCTCAGGCTTCTTATTAACTAACTCTTACATCTTAAATTAACCCATATCTATTCATCTATGTATCACCATGAGGCTGTGGGCTACTGGTAAAGTTCTGGAGTCCTCCTTTGGCAGCTATATGGTGTCTCTCTGGCTCTGCCTAATATTCCTATATGTCTCTGTTTAGATTTCCCACCTGACTTTATTCTCCTAAACTATTGGCTAAAACAGCTTTATTCATCAACCAATAAATGCAACACATATATAGAAGGACATCCCACATCATCCCCCCCTTTCTGTCTAATTAAAAAGGAAGGTTTTAACTTTAACATAGTAAAATTACATATAACAAAATATGTATCAAACAAAAATTGCAGTTACAATATTTCTTTGTGAGCCTAAAGTTTCATATCTAATTTATCTTTTAAATTATCTTAACTAAAGAAAAGTATAATTATAGCTAGTTAGTCTTCAACTCTATCAAAGATCCCAGAAGGATATAATATTACCTAAATAAACAGGAAGTGCGTAGTAAGCAAATTCTAAAACTCTATAATTGACAGAGACCTCTTAATGCCTGGATAGTCACCCAAAATTCTTCTGTAACATTGGGGCATTCATTTTCTCTTAAAGACTATTAGGTGAAAAAGTTCCCACAACACTTCAGGTGGAAGTACTGTGGAGTTTGCATACTAGAAGCAAACCTAGCAGAAGAGAGGAAGAGTAGGTGACCTGCTTGTTCTTACTCTGAGGGTTCATTCAAAGAATTAATGACTTCTTATGCCATTTTTTTTGCACATGGCTTTCATGCATCCAGAAAGGAGTCAATATTTCTGAGGTCATTGTTAGCTTAAAAGAATTGTCTTGCATTGCTTTGTGTGAGGTCCCAGCATTTTTACATTGTTTCTTAAACTCTCTAATAAAGTCCAACATAATTTCATCATATGCTTTTGAGACTAGAATAATAGTTAACCTTTGATGCATAAAAAACTGCTACAAATTTCAGTTGCTTACAATAGTCATCAATTATTTTCATGACTCTGTATTGCCAGACCATTTAAGTGATATGGGCCAGGTATGGCTGCTCTCAACCAGACTTACTCAAGATTCTTTCATAGGTAGGCAACTAAAATTATTCAGCTGTAATTTACAAGTATTTTCAGCCTGGTCCGTTAGATTTGTTTCTTCGGCAGACATCAAAACCATCATCATAAATGTAAAAATAACTTTAGGGAGAGGCTTAGAAGTGAAGCCTGTCACTCCCCAGCATTGTGGAGACATTTGGTCTCTGTCATCATGGGATCAGCTTTAAGGTCATATTATAAAACATAGTCAAATAAAGGCTATGATATAAAAAATGATCATTTTCCAACCAACTATGTTAAAAAGTCTCCCTAAAATGACATCTCAATAAAAATACAAAGAAAGAATGGGAGTGATAAGAAGCTAGGGAGTGAATGTTTTTCAGGAATCTCCTGAAAACAGGAATTCTTTGGAATTAGACCAAACGAGGCCCTCTGAATGTGGGTGAGAGCTGTGTGGCTTGTGGGACCACTGGCACGAGAACCAGGATTTATCCGTAGTGCATGAACTGGACCTTTGGAGACCATTCCCTATGGAGGGACACCTGGCTCAGCCTAATACAGAGGGAGGATCTTGGCCCCACTTTAAGTGATGTGACAGACTTTGTTGACCTCCATGGGAGGCCTCACCCTCTCTGAGGAGTGGATGGGGGTAGGGTGGGGAGAAGGTGGGGGACCTGGAGGATGGGAGGGAGAGGGAACTTGGATTGGTATGTAAAATAAGATTTTTTTTTAAAAAGTAATAAAAAAAGTAATAAAATAAAAGATGGAAACAAATAGTGAGTGCAGCTGTCAGGAAGTGAGCAAGGGTAAAGGTCACAGTCACAGCAGATTGAATACACAAGATTGATGTAAGGTTTCAGAGCTCGTATCTCTCTGCTATATTGTGACATAAAACATTTATTTTCTGTCTTTCAGGTGAGAACAAACTCTTAATCTATAGGCTACAAAAAACCAGTGGATTTTAAATTGTTTTACTGAATTTTAAATTGTATTAGTGACTTAGCCACCTCCACCAATATTTTTGCAGAAGAGATTAACAAATATAGTCCTATAACTGATTTATTTGAAAAAATAAAAAACAAAGAGAGAAGCTGAGACTCTTTTGGTCTCACCATAGACACTTGGGTTCTTTAGTAAGTAGACAGGATGAGAAGGTCTTTAAGATCCTGTCCATGTCTGTAGTTCTATAAGATTATAAAAGCTTCATAAACAGTCTAACATGCAATCAAGTTGCTTCTGATCTTTCATTCCCAGGCTCTGGTCCCCACAAAATTAGCCTTTTATGACTGGATTTGTAAATAGATTTGAAAAATAATCCTTCTACCCCAAATTACAAATTAAATTGATTATTATTTCAGAATTTCTTCTAATGTCTTGCACATCAATTAATTCAAAAGTATGTTTTCTAGAAATTTAAGAAACATAATTATTTATAATTTATCATGATTTCTTTTCTTTTTTTCTTGTTTTTAGTGTAGCATTGGGAATTGAATCCCACCACACCACTGAGTTATATGACCAACTCTTACTTATAATTCTTATGGTGCTTAACCAAGACAGAAATTCTTGCAGATAGAGCTAGTCATATTTAATATAATAATTTTATAGCTTGCTCAATTTTATAGTAGTTGGTGATTACAGAAGTATGATAGCTGAAGCTTTTCAGTTTGGCTTGGTAACAGGATTTCAGAAACACCCAGGGAACTTGTTGCTTGAACTTGCCCATTCAGAGCAAGGAGGAACACACAGAGAATATAGACTCTTTCATTTATGCATCAAACCAATAAAACCAATGCCTTTCCAAAGCCAATTGTAGGAGGACCTGCTTCTTTGTCCCTGCCACCCAGAACCAAAATAACCACAAAGAAACTGTATTATTTAAATCACTGCTTGGTCCAATAGCTCTAACTTCTTATTGACTAACTCTTATATTAAATTAACCCATCTCCATTAATCTGTGTATTGCCTCGTGGCAGTGGCTTACCAGGTAAAACTCCCAGTGTCTGTCTCTGGTGGCTCCATGGCAACTCTCTGTCACTGCCTTCTTCCTCCCAGCATTCAGTTCTGTCTTCCCCACCTATCTAAGTTCTACTCTACCAACAGGCTAAGACAGTTTTTTTATTCATTAACCAAGAAAAGCAACACACAGACAAAAAGACCTCCCACACCAGACAATGAAAATATTGAATAGTGTGAATGGCAGTTCTAAGTCACTGGGCCCAATATCATCTTGAAATGTCTGCAATCATTATATAGATCCTGTAGTTCCAGGGACAATATACCTCCAAGTCTGAAGGGTTTAAATTCCTATTAAAAGAAAATGTAGTCATATAATGCATCCTACAATTAGACATTCAACTACAAAATTTGAATTATATTGCTTTTATTAAAAGCCAAATGCAGTGTAAACTGAGGCAAGAAAAATCAACCTGTGTGCTTCTCAGTGATATTTCTATTAATAACAAATAAAAAATAAGGAACTTTCATTTAACTTAAGTCAAGTAAATTGTAAGGATGCAGTGTTTGCAAAACTGTTTATTATAATTCACAGGGAAACCATTCTCTGCTCTGCTGTCTTTGATCTCTATGCCCTAATTTCACTTCTCTGCTTAATTGTTTCATCTTACTAGGTACGTTTTTCTTGTCTTTTGATCCAGAGTGCTTTGACTCTAAAGTTGCTAGTCCCAGGATACTTTCTATAGATAATATCATAAAACCTGGTTGGAAAATGTCAAAGACCATTTCCTCATTGCCTAGCCACGGTTTATGATGCTTAAAAATTGGCTGACCTAATATTGAAGATAATAATTTCTTTCACATTTTTGCAGAAATGCACAAAGTGAGCCTTTCATTTACAGTGACATTTATTAACCTAAGTGTGAGATTAGCCACAGTGTTTGTCCTGAGGAATAATTTGCACTCATCTAAAACCTTTCATCTTAGACTACAAGAATTTAAATACATGAATTCAGTAATCCTTATATGAGTCCCACAGTTCAGTAATCATTTCAATTCCTCTGTTATTGATGAATAAACCAGGACTTTGAGATCATCACAAAGTCATACTAAAAGTCAAATTTGACTATAAATATGAGATTTCTCTTCCTCTACTTACTTTACTATTGAAGATTGTGTCGTCTTGAAAAACAGATTTTTTCAATTTTTTTCTAAATATTTTTATAACAAGAGCAAATAGTTCTTTGGAATAGAAGAAAAAAATCTTCTAAATATTATTTTAACACTTACTAATATATCAGTATATTGATTACTGTAATCAAACACCGTGACTGAAAGCAAATAATAGAAGATAAAATATATTTATTATTATACTGTGTCTGAAGGGGAGTCCATAATTACCATGAAGATATGGCAACAGGGTCTGGAGCAGGAAGCTGAGAGATAGCATTTCAGCCACACATGAGAAACTGAGAGGGTGAACTGGAGTTTGAGTAAAGACTACAGATTCTCCAGAGACACACTTCCTCCAGCAAAGATCTACCTCTTAAAGTTTTGATAGCATCCTCTACAATACCACCAACTGCAGACCACATATTCAAATATTTGAATGTCCCCATAAAGGGGTTATATTTTATTTATTCCACCACGGTTATATTTTCCAGGCCTGGTGTGGTGGTGTATGCTTTGAATTCCAGCACTTGGGAGGCAGAGTCAGTTGGATATCTGTGAGTTTGAAAGCACCTGGTCTATGGAGTGAGTTCCAGGGCAACAAGGGCTACACAGGGAACCCCTGTCTCAAAAAAAATTTCCATAAACGTCAGCAGTGCTGTATGGTATGTGAACCATAAAGTGTACCTTATCATTGAGTTGACTGGATACATCAACCGGGTCAAGTATGATAAACTATTTAACGCCCAGACAAACCACAAGTAGCATCAAACAGAAATGGGAGAGGAATTCACTTTCTGACTTTGAACCTGGTCCCCTTCTCACTGCTGGATCATTGAAAGTTCTGTCCACTGAATAGTCCTTGAGATTCTGTGATGTGCACTTGTATAATATATTCCATTACATGATGTGGTATTTAATTTCCAAACTGAAATAGAGAAAAGTTCGTGTTTTTTAATTCATTTGTTTTATGTGTATGAGTGTTTTGCTGCATGTATGTATATTACTGTGTGCCTCCCTTGTACATACATGGGCAGAAAAGGCTTAATGTCATTTGAAAGGAGGGAACTTCAATTGAGAAAATGCCTCCATAAGATTGGACTATAAGCAAATATGTAGAGCATATTTTAAATTAGTGATTTTTGCGGGAGGGCCTAGCCCTTTAAGGGTAATGCCATCCCTGCGCTGTTGGTCCTGGGTTCTATAAAATAAACAGGCTGAGCAAAGCCATGGAACAAGCTAGTAAGTACCCATGCAGTTCCTGTCTGCATTTGACAATGGAGAACAATTCACCAGGTCTCTTCTTCAAGAGGGCCCACATCTCATTACAGATGGTTGTGAGCCACCATGTGGTTGCTGGAAATCGAACTCAGGACCTTTGAAAGAGCAGTCAGTGCTCTTAACCGCTGAGCCACCTTTCACAAAATTGGATCCTTGGAACTGGAGTTACAAATGGTTGTGGACATGTGAGTAGTAGGAGCCAAATTTGGGTCCTCTGTGATAATAGCCAGTTCTCTTAAACTCTCAGCCACAGCTAATACTTTAGGAATAATTTACTAAAATATTTTACATTTATATGCATATATAAATCTCAACCCATTCATAATGGCAATTATTAGGTATAGTATGTGTGGCTTAACAGTTCAGAATAATTTCAGATATATCTATTTTTAGAGTCAAATCAATAGCAGTACCTTTGGATTAATGTGGACTCATTTGAGATATACGCTGTCTCAGCTTCTCTTGGGTGCCACAATAAATGCTTCTGGCAATGCCACTCAGAATCATTGACATGCACATGAATAAAATTTCTCCTACATGCATTTTCTGCATTGTACATTTAATTAGAGTAAGATCCTAAGAACAAAAAAGTTTCACACCGTATTCAAAATGCTGTCAGTAAAATCATCAAAACCTGGGAAGCAAATTCCATTTTAGTATGTGGATCAGGGGATAAGATGCATATTGGTTCATTTTCACCATGACAAAAGAAAGAACAATTTTTAGGACTCTTGCTAACTTCTATTATCCATGTGGGAGCCATTATTATCTGCATAATGTACTGAAGCCCTTGCAATTAGGCTTACTGGTCGGAGCATTCTCCCTTGGCTTGGCGTCACTTCCACTCGAAATGATCACATTAAATCAGCAGTCTCCCTCTGGTCAGCATGAGATCCCTTCTGAGGATTTATCAGCCATTGTTGCTCTGTTAAAGCTTTTGTTGCTTAATGCTGGATGCAGATGAACCACATTTCTATTCCATTTGTTGGGAATTTTAATAATAGAAGGTGACATATAATTTCCTCTAATTTCATTTCTTTCCTTTATGAACAGCCACTTTAAAAAAAAAAGACACATTGTACTATTTTGAAAATGACAGTGTTCCTTGGAATACGATAGAATATGTAAACTTAAAACTTAAAACATGATGGAACAATCAGTAATACCAAATGTTGATTGCAATATAGTTTCTTTGCAATGAGAAGCAAAACTACTCTGAAATAAGGCCCAGAAAAGAGTAGCCTATTTCTTGCTTGCTGTAATTTTCTTTATATACTTTCCATTCTTCTTGACATGTATTTATCAAATGCAATGTGCTTTCCTTTTTGTTATTATTTGTTTGATATCTTTGGCCCTAGAGCATTAGAAAATAAAAGCATTTTTAAGGGTACATAAATAGTAGAAATTACTCTAATAAATGAAATAAGAAAGAAAAACTTAAAAAGGATTTGACAGTAAACATCAGACACCCTCATTTAAAATAGGAGATGGGATACGCTGGTCCAATAACAGCACAAACTTGTATGAGTAACCAATCAACATTAGATTTGATTTAAGGCCCCCTCCCTGAAATGAGACCCATACCAGGTACTGTTTGAGTGCCCAAACCTGAGACTATAGACAGTCCAGGAACCTAGAGGAAAACCAAATACTGCTGTCCTGCTAAAGGAACACAGCAATAAAATGATTCCTAATGATATTCTGCTCATAAATTAGTACTTTGCTCAGGCATCATCAGAGAAGTTTCCTCCTGCAGCAGCTGAGATCAAATGCAGAGACCCACAGTCAGACAAAATGTTGAGTGCACACTCAATCCTAAAGCGGATGTCCCAACACATCTGTCTCCTCAAGGTTCAGGGAACTCTTCCAAAAAAGAGGCAGAAAAAAGCGCCAGAGGTTATGAATTAACATACAAATCCACAGATAGACTGAGCAAGTCAGCACAGGGCCTGCTTGGTGTGTGTCAGTGGGGCCCTGGAATTGAAAGAAGTGAATATAAACCCCCATTCCTAACCCAGAAGCTATTTACAATCAAACAACTTGCAAATGGAAATTAATATTCTTCAAGGGAATTTCACTGGGGACAAACCACTCTTAATGACAGACCCCATGAACAGCAGTAGATAGATGGTCGACACAAAACAAAACCAATGGCATCTGTGGAGGTGTTTTGTCTGATAAAGTTTTGTCAGGGCTTTATTTGTTTACTTTTTTTACTTTTTTTTTTTTTACCTTACAGGTCCTTGGTTTATGTATTAATGGCTTCTGCTTTGGTGTTTTTGAGGGAGTCCTACGTAAACAAGGGCATGTATTTCTGAAACTCTATGTGGCTTTTGCACTTTTTCCCTGATTCTTTTTCTTCTGTTTGTTTGTATTGTCCTATTTTGATTTGTTTGCTTTTATTTTATTGAATCGTATTTTATTTTAATATTATTTCTCAGATGCCTGCTTGTTTTCTAAGGAAAGACAGAAAGGGTGTTGATTCAGGTGGGAGGAGAGGTGGAGAGAATCTGGGAAGAGTAGCAGGAGGGGAAACTATAAACAGAATAAATTGTATTTTTTTTAAATCTATTTCAATAAAATAAATGAAATTAAAATAAACAGGAGATACATTTACCTTAAGAAATTCTTAGCCCCTAGACTCCCCCAAATCAGCCTGCTTCGGGGATGAGGGTCTGGGGACACAATGGTGAGTGCAACTGCTGCAGGGGTTTCTTTGTTCCACCAAGTCTGCAGCTACCAAGCCTGCCTTTTTGTCTGTGAGGTCCTTAGCCAGCAAGTGGCCCTGCTCCTGTACCAGGAGATCCATCTAAAGGGGTAAGTGTGTGCCTGCCTGGCCAGCCAGACACCCCGGGGAACAGAGTAGAGGCACCCTCCAATCCCCTAAACTCTCTGGCCATTTAACAGCGTTTCTCCCTGACTACTGGCTTTCTCTATTTATCCCATCCCAGCTTGCCCCCAAGCACTCCTTTTCATCTGTGTGGTCCTTAGATCCACCACCACAACCTACTTCAGGGTGGAGGGGATCTGAGAGCCAACTCCAGTGCTGAGGGAACCTAAGACAGAGCAGACCAAGAAAAACCCCCAAGTACACAGCCACAGCAAAGATTGGACAAAGCCACCAAGACTCTCCTGAATGCATTTGAAGGATGAGAAGGGCAGGCACCAATGTAAGAATTTCTCCAACAACCTGAAAAGCAAAATGATAACACCAGAATCCAGCGAACATGCAACAGGAAGACTTGAACACCCTAATCCAGAAGAAGTAGAAGAAATAGATTTTAAACGTAGCATTATGAAAGTGATAGAGACCATTAAACAGGAAGTGAAAAACTCCCTTAAAGAAATGGATGAGAAGACTACCAAAAGTTAGAAGAAATTAATAAATCCCTCAAAGATACCCAAGAAAACCAAGAAAAAGTGATCAAACAGATAATGGAAACAGTTCAAGACTTGAAAACTGAAATGGAGGCAATGAAAAAAACACAAACTGAGGAATGGCTAGATATGGAAAATCTGGGTAAACAAAAAGGAACTACAGAGACAAGTATAACCAACAGAATAAAAGAGATAGAAGAAAGAATCTCGGACACTGAAGATTCTATAGAGGAAATAGACTCATTGATCAAAGAAAACAACAAATCCAACAAATTCTTAACACAAAACATCCAGGAAATCTGGGACACCGTGAAAAGACCAAACCTGAGAATAATAGGGGTAGAAGAAGGAGAAGAATTACAACTCAAAGGCCCAGAAAATTTATTCAACAAAATTATAGAAGAAAACTTTCCCAACCTAAAGAAGGATATTCCTATGAAGGTACAAGAAGCATACAGAACACCAAATAGACTGGATCAAAAAAGGACATCCCCTCGCCATATAATAATCAAAACACAAAACATACAGAATAAAGAAAGAATATTAAGAACTGCAAAGGAAAAAAGGTCAAGTAACATATAAAGGTAAATCTATCAGAATTACACCTGACTTCTCAATGGAAACCATGAAAGCCAGAAGGTCTTGGATAGATGTGCTACAGACACTAAGAGACCATGGATGCAAGCCCAGACTACTATACCCAGCAAAGCTTTCTTTCACCATTGATGGAGAAAACAAGGTATTTCAGGACAAAACCAGATTTAAACAATGTGTAGCCACAAACCCAGCCTTACAGAAAGTACTAGAAGGAAAACCACAACCCAAGGAAGCCAACAACACCCATAATAACACAGACATCTAACAACCCTCCACCAGCACAACTCAAAGAAGGGAAACACACAAACTCTACCACCGAAAAAAATAACCAGAGTTAACAACCACTGGTTATTAATATCACTTAATATCAATGGACTCAATTCACCTATAAAAAGGCACAGGTTAAGAGAATGGATACAAAAACAGGATCCAACATTCTGTTGTTTACAAGAAACACACCTCAACCAAAAAGACCGACATTACCTCAGAGTGAAGGGTTGGGAAAAGGTTTTTCAATCAAACAGACCTAAGAAACAAGCGGGTGTGGCTATATTAATATCTAACAAAACTGACCTCAAACTAAAATCAATCAGAAGAGATGGAGATGGACATTTTATACTCATAATGGGAACAATTCATCAGGATGGAGTCTCAATCCTGAATATCTATGCCCCTAATATAAAAGCACCTACATATGTAAAGGAAACATTACTAGAACTCAAAGCACACATCAAAACCCACACTCTAATAGTAGGAGATTTCAACACTCCTCTCTCACCAATGGACAGGTCAACCAGACAGAAACCTAACAGAGAAATAAGAGAACTAATGGAGGAAATGAATCAAATGGACTTAATAGACATCTATAGAACAAATAGGAATGATATTAACTTCTCAGAATTTTATGGAACCTTCTCGAAAATTGATCACATACTCGAGAACAAAGCAAACATTCACAAATTAAAAAAAAATAGTAACCACCTGTGTCTTATCAGATCACCATGGAATAAAG
This sequence comes from Ondatra zibethicus, assembly GCA_004026605.1. Taxonomy (NCBI): domain Eukaryota; kingdom Metazoa; phylum Chordata; class Mammalia; order Rodentia; family Cricetidae; genus Ondatra; species Ondatra zibethicus. The sequence continues at coordinate 27,784 of PVIU01014654.1, forward strand.
TTAGAATTTAACAACAATTCTAACCCCAGAAAGCCTACAAACTCATGGAAACTGAACAGTCAACTATTGAACCACCCCTGTGTCAGGGAAGAAATACAGAAAGAAATTAAAGTCTTCCTTGAATTCAATGAAAATAAAGACACAACATACCAAAACCTATGGGACACTATGAAAGCAGTGCTAATAGTAAAGTTCATAGCACTAATGCCCACATTTAAAAAAAATGGAAAAAGCTCACATTAGAGACTTAACAGCACACCTGAAAGCTCTAGAAAAATAAGAAGCAGACTCACCCAGGAGGAATAGAAGACTGGAAATTATCAAACTGAGGGCTGAAATCAACAAAATAGAAACACAGAAAACATTCCAAAGAATCAATGAAACAAAGCTGGTTTTTTGAAAAAATCAACAAGATTGACAAAACCCTATCGAAACTAATCAAAAGGCAGAGAGAGAACACTCAAATTAACAAGATCAGAAATGAAAAGGGGGACATAACAACAGACACTGAGGAAATTCAGAGATTCATTAGGTCTTACTACAAAAGCCTATATGCCACAAAGTTGGAAAATGTAAAAGAAATGGACATTTTTTTAGATAAGTACCATATACCAAAACCAGGTGAACTATTTTAATAGACCTATAAGTCGTGAGGAAATAGAGGCTGTCATAACAAAACCTTCCAACTAACAAAAGCCCAGGACCAGATGGTTTTAATGCAGAATTCTACCCAGAACTTCAAAGAAGAGCTGATACCTATACACTTAATGTGTTTCACATAATAGAAACAGAAGAGTCATTGTCAAACTCTTTTTATGAAGCTACAGTTACCTTGATAACAAAACCACACAAAGACTCAACCAAGAAAGAGAATTACAGACCAATCTCGCTCATGAACATTGATGCAAAAATTCTCAATAAAATACTGGCAAACCGAATCTAAGAACACATCAAAAAAATTATCCATTATGACCAAGTAGTATTCATCCCAGAGATGCAGGGCTGGTTCAACATATGAAAATCTATCAATGTAATCCATCATATAAATAAACTGAAAGAAAAAAACATATGATCATTTTATTAGATGCTGAAAAAGCATTTGACAAAATTCAACACCCCTTTATGATAAAGGTCTTGGAGAGATTAGAGATACAAGGATCATATCTAAATACAATAAAAGCAATATACAGCAAGCCAACAGCTAACATCCAATTAAATGGAGAGAAACTCAAAACCATTCCACTAAAATCAGAAACAAGACAAGGCTGTCCACTCTTTCCATATCTCTTCAACATTGTGCTTGAATTTCTAGCGATAGCTATAAGACAACATAAGGAGATTAAGGGGATTCAGATTGGAAAGGAAGAAGCCAAACTTTCGTTATTTGCAGATGATATGATAGTGTACATCAGTGACCCCAAAAACTCTACCAAAGAACTCTTACAGCTCATAAATACCTTCAGTGATGTGGCAGGATACAAGATCACCTCAAAAAAAAAATCAGTAGCCCTCCTATACACAAAGGATAAAGAAACCGAGAGGGAAATCAGAGAAACATCACCTTTCACAATAGCCACAAATAGCATAAGGTATCTTGGGGTAACACTAATCAAGGAATTGAAAGATCTATTAGACAAGAACTTTAAGACCTTGAAGAAAGAAATTGAAGAGGATACCAGAAAATGGAAGGATCTCCCATGCTCCTGGATTGGTAGAATCAATATAGTAAAAATGGCAATTCTACCAAAGGCAACCTATAGAATCAATGCAATCCCCATCAAAATCCCATCAAAATTCTTCATAGACCTTGAGAGAACAATCACTAACTTTATATGGAAAAACAAAAAGCCCAGGATAGCCAAAACAATCCTATACAATAAAGGAACTGCCGGAGGCATTACCATCCCTGACTTAAAACTCTATTACAGAGCTACAGTAATAAAAACATCTTGGTATTGGCATAAAAACAGAGACGTCGACCGATGGAATAGAATCGAAGACCCAGATATTAACCCACAAACCTATGAACACCCGATTTTCGACAAAAGAGCTAAAATTATACAATGGAAGAAAGAAAGCATCTTCAACAAATGATGCTGGCGTAACTGGATGTCAACCTGTAGGAGAATGAAATTAGACCCTTATCCATCACCATGCACAACACTCACTTCCAAATGGATTAAAGACCTCAATATAAATCCGACCACACTGAACCTGATAGAAGAGTAAGTGGGAAGTAGCCTGCAACACATGGGCACAGGAGACCACTTCCTACATATAACACCAGTAGCAGAGACTGATTATCTACTTTAGTAATCTGATTTGATTTTATGACTATCTAGAGACAGAATTTCCTCATGGTAGTATTTGATCATTACAATTAAAATTTTAGCAATATTTCATTTTATAGTATCAAATAAGTCATAAAAATTTTAAAAATAATAACTAGAATAATCTCAGACTTGATTATAGCCTATCCTAGTTATTTAAACAATTACATAAAAATTAAAGTGCAAGATAACAAAAAACAACAAAAACAAAACCAAAAATTACGTAATAACCTGAAGATATAAGTGAGGTTAAGAAAAAACTGCAAAGGAGGACAGAAATTAATTATTGTAGAGGGGAACAATCATTTGGATCTTGAGGTAGAACTCTTCTCTTGAGGTTCATTTAAAGATAGCATCTGTAAAAAGAATAGGAGGACTCACACCTGCAGCTGGTAGGAAAATGAGACTTTATTTCATATTACTTAGACATTCAAATTTTCTCCTATGGGAAAACTATTTTTAGCTTGAATCTAAGAACGAATATGATTAATGTATCTGGTGACTATAATTGTTTAGTAAGGAAGAACTTTCCATAATTATTCACTTTAAAAATCCCTTTAATCAAGTTGTTTTTGCTATATCATCAACTAAACTTCTATTTTTTTACATTTATAGATAACCTTTGGTGTTACTACATACATACTTACATATATGTGTGTGTGTGTTTTCTGACCTCTTTGATATTAACTAGATTCTGGAAAGCAATATAAGTTAATACTCTATGATATTATCTGTAGTAGCAAATCTCCCCAATACTGAAGCCCTCAACTGAAATCTGGTCCACATATCATAGCAGTAAGATCTGTTAATTTTTTAACAATGTGAAATTATTCATTTGGCACCCACACTGAACATTTGTTACTTTCAAAATGTAGTTGAAGTAGTTCTAAGTTTCTAAACATATGTGGTTAGAAGTCAAGATTTCAGAATTTTAGTGAAAGAAATTCTTGCCTTAATACTTTTTATTTCATATTAGGATTTTACATATTTCATGAGAAATAATCCCCTTATAACAGCCAAGAAGAGTGCTTCTCTTTGTGTCCACCTGAATCCACTGGTTAAATTCGGAGAATGGTGTTTTAATTTGAAGTTACTTTTTAAAGGAACTTTTGCAAATATTTACACTAACTTAAATGATGCACTACATGACCTGAACTCTATAGCAAAATCCTGAAACAAGTTAAATTCAATATTAGCAAATATGTCCATTTGTACGAACTTATTTACTAGTACTAAATACTAAACTGAAGGCAGAAAAAATGGTATAATCACTGATCAATCATTGATTTCTATCAAAAGAGCTATATTTATTTTTTAATGTTTGCTACAAATGACTAAATGTGCGTGAGATCTATGACGTGTTCAGTGTCGTAATTCTGTAATGGTGAACTGGAAACTTCTTTTGTGAGGAGCAGAGTCTGTCTGCATAGATGCCTGTCCTGTAACTCGTGTAGACCAGGATGGCCTCAAATTCATAGAGATCTGCCTGCCTGCCTCTGCCTCCCAGGTGCTTAGGAACTTCTATTAGGAGCTCTATATTTTAAAGTTTTATGATAATGCTAAATTATCTCAGACCCTGTTTTAAGAATATTCCTTAATAAAGAAAAGGTGGTATACTTACGTATACCAGCCAATGTACTTACATCCCAACCATACAAAAGAATACTTCAAAAATTAATAATATAGTTCATCTGAAATTGTGCAATTTCTTAAACAATAAGTGAATAGAAAAACTCAATCAATTTCAGTTTCTTGAGTAAACGTATCAGAGGATAATTCTCTTCAGACTTGGCTATTATTGTATCAAGATAAAAGTCTCTTTTTTCTTTCTAATCCTTTAAAAACCGGTATTATTGTGAATGGCTTAACTGTTGCTGACTAAAGGTGCTTTCTATAAAGATGAGGAAAAATGCCTAGAGCAGCAGAAAATAAACCAAATAAATGTGAAGCCTACAAACTGTCTTCTGGACTGGAAAAAAGAAGGACTCGGCTGGTATCCTGTCTTGAGGTAGTGCATTTGTTCTCTATGCCATGTTCTAGTCATGTAAATAAGCCCAAAGCAGGATGGTATAATTCATGCATATTAAAACACTACTACAATAAATAATATAATTTCCCTTCATTACTGGTGCTTATTTCAGATGAGACGAGCATTCAATAACTAAGGCATTTTTAAAGTTCACAATTTGTTTACAATATGAACTCCAGAACATAGTACTCAATTTTTCACATTAAATTCAACACTTCCCAAAAGATTACCTAAAATAAGCTGTAGGCTATTATCTCAAGATGGCCAATGTTAACATTCCTTCTCTGCATTTCTTATATCTGTCTTAATTTCTATTTCATATGCTGTATTTCAACTTAAAAAATCCCATAGGACATGCAGTTGCATGTAGTGTATTCTAGTTATATCTTATATTGAAATTTACATAACAACATCTTATTTTTAATATTTCAAGATGATGATTCCATATAATTTAAATTTAAATCTGAATTACAGGGATTGAAAGGATCTAAGGTGTAAGGGTATGTGCCACACTTGTAGAGGATTCAAGTTTGTTCCTGAATACGTGTCGTACAGCTCATAATATTCTATAACTCCAGATGCAGATATCAGAAATACTCATTTGGATCCCACCATCAATTGCTCTTTTACATGGGCATTCCCACATACTGAGAAAAATATGCACAGAGAACAAAAATAAAATAAACTTTATAAAAAGAATAAAACCTGAGAAATGCTAAAATCATAGCATTGTATCTTGCTTGTTTCACTGACCTATTATGGTTATTGATAGATTTTTGTGTGTGTGATAAAATTGACTGGAATGAGGCACACCTTAAGAAATGATGGAGCATTGTTTCTATGTCCTTGTGATCATATCTGCAGAATATTGATTTGTGAAATGGCGGACTGAGTGAGGAGGATCTACCCTACAAATATACAGGCACCATTTAATTGGCTGAAAGCCCAGACAAAGATTTAGAAAAGAGGAAGAAATAGTTTTATTTCTCTCCTGGAAGCAGGACACTGTCCATTCTGCTGATGGATAGCAGAACTCCACATCCCTTGTCTCTAGGATTCAAAGAACGGCAGCAGTGGCTCCCACCCAATTGCAGATTCTCTGACCTGCGGATGACCTGTTATCATTGACTCCTTAGCACCATTTTCCTGTGAGCCAATTACCTCCCTGAACTTGTTTCAATGACCCTCTTTCTCTTACTATGTTGTGGTTTTTATAGTTTAAACATCTTTTGACTTTTATTTTATCAGCAGTTATGTGCAAAGATACTATAGGAATATGTGATTTTTTTCTGTTTTTCTTTTATTGGAAATGGATATTTTTTTATACAGTTCCTTCGATGTCTTCTCAACATCCCTTCAATCTGAATCCACAACCTTTCTGTATCTCCTAAGATGGCAAGTAAGCATCTAAATAATAATAAGAAAAGTTTTAAAGACAGGTAAAACATACTTAAACACACTGGAATAGGAAAAAACAGACACAAACAAGAAATAGGCCACCCCGCCAAAAACGCACAAGATGCCTTTGTGGATGCAGAGATGCACATTGTTTGAACACACAGAAATCCCAGTCCAGTTGTGAGTCTCTGTATTTGTTCCATTCTCCTTCAAGAGGAAAGTTCTCCGGTGACGGCTGAGCAAGAAACTGATATATGAGTATAGATAAGCATGACTGGGAGTCACTTCATTGCCATGTTCGTTTAGTGGAACAGTAGCTTTGGATTTTACCATGTCTGTCACTGACCTATCTGATAACAGGTTCTTGGCCACTGCAGTAGTGGGTTACACCTTATGAAGTGGCCTTTAAGTCAAATCACACACATTGATTGGTTAGTCCCACAACTTTTGTGCCACTATTGCACTAGTACATCTTGCAAGCGAGGCACCATTATACACTGAAGGGTTTTGAGCCGATTGTTGACCTTTCTCCTTTGGAAGCATTCAGAGTGCCTTCCAGTACCATGAACAGTAGTCTGTAGGGGTGAAGGCTCTAGGGATGCACCAGTGTGATTTCTCTGTAATCAAGGAATTGTGCTGCTGTTGTCTTCAACTTTAGAGCCTTATCATCAGGTTACAGAAATCAGTTAATAGTCTTGGCAATAGTCTGGCCTCTTTGGGGGTTTCCATGAGACCTCCCTGGCCAACAACTTAATTGTTTGCAATCCATTTCAAGAAATAGAGGCTTCATTTGGCAACAAGACATGTCCATTTGGGGCTCTGTCCCCACATTGTTTACAAATTACATTTAGCTCACCATCATACATGTAGATTTCTCAGAAAGCTTCTACTGTATTAGATTACCACATGGCCCCAAAACTGGTCCTTAGTTTAGCTGTACCTACTATATTCCTTTCGTCAACCCCTCCTCCCTCCTCAGCACTTGATCTCCCCTTCTAGTACACCCTGGCCTTTGAAAATTCTCTACTCTATTTCTCCTCCTAGTGACATCCATCCCTGCAACCCCATTCATCACTCTATACCTAACCTTTGAGGTTATACAGCTGTTAGCTTGCTTATCAAAGACTTAACAGCTAATATCCACATACCACAAGCGAATACATACTTGTCTGTTGAAGTTTCCTCACCCAGGATGATTTTTTTTCAGTCCCTTCTATTCACCTTCAAATTTCATCATTTCTTTTTTAAAGGCTGAGTAAGAAAGCACTGAGAAAATGTACGTACATTTTCTCTCTTCCTTTTTCTTTTCTTTCTTTTTTAGTTTTTTTGAGATGGGGTTTCTCTGTGTAGCCTTTGCTGTCCTGGACCTCTCTCTGTAGACCAAGCTGGCCCCAAACTCACTGAAAAATCCACCTGCCTCTGTCTCCCCCATGTGCTGGTATTAAGGCATGTGCCACCACTGCCTGGCATTTTTTGTCCATTTTCTTTATCCATTCATCCACTGATGTACACCTAAGCTGCTTATGATTTCTGGGTTATATGAATAAAACAGCAATGACCATGGTTAAGCAGGTATCTCTTTAGAATGATGTGCAATCATATGGGTACATGCACAAGAACTGTATAGCTGAGTCTTGAGATAGATCTATTATCAGCTTCCTGAGAGAACACCACACTGATTTCCATACTGACTATACAAGTTTATTTTGCCACAAGAATGAGATGATGGTTTCCACTATTCCGCATTCTTGCTTGCATATGTTGTTATTCATTTTATTGATCTTGGCTATTTAGACTGTTAAGATGAAACCTCAAAGTAGTTTTGACTTGCATTTCCCTAAAGACTGAGGATGTTAGCATTTCTTTAAGTGTTTCTCAGTCATTTATGGTTACTCTTTGATAATTTTGTTTTGATCCAAAAACCATTTTAAATTGGGTTATTTGTTTTCTTGATGTTTAGAATTTTTTAGTTCTTTATATATTTTGTATATTAGTCCCTTATCAGGTGTACATGTGGTAATGCTCTCTCCCCATTTTGTACACTGCCATTTGTGTGAATGATGGTTATCTTTGCCATACAGAAGCTTTTCAGTTTTATGAATCGTTTTCATTAATTTCTGTGTTTAGGAGCTGTGATATCAGTGTTATGTACAGAATGTTCTGTGCCAATGAGCTCAGGACTATTCCTCACTTTCGCTTCTATCAGCTTCTGTTTATCTGGCTTTGTTTTGGGTTATTTCATTCGTTTGGAGTGCAGTTAGGTTCAGGGTGATAAGCATGGCTATATTTGCATTCTTCACATGCCATCATCCAGTTTGACCAACATCCTTTGTTGAAGATCCCGTCTCTCTTTGTTGCAGTGTGTATTTCTGGCTTCTTTATCAAAATTCAGGTGTTCATGGGTGTATGGATTTATGTGTTGTGGGATATTTTGATGATACTTTGACGCTCCCGAGACTGCCAATAAAAGTTACCTTGTATCAGAGGCTAGAACTAATTACTAGCTGGCTAGAATTAGTCATACGGGTTTTGGAGGAAGCAAGACGTATAGAGAGATCCAAGAGGCAGTAGGGAGGGGCTTAGAAAGATTTGTAGGCCCTCTTACATCCAGGAGGGAATCAGGTTTTTACCCTGATATATGACTCCCAAGTTTTATTTAATAATAGGACAATATAAGTAACTGTCTTATTTTTTCTGTGTCTTCAACTCAGTTCCATCGTTCAGCATGTCTGTTTTTATGTCAATACCATACAGTTTTTATTACTATATCTCTGCAGAAAAACTTTGAAATGGAGCTTATTATACCTCCAGAATTAGCTTTCTAGGTTTTTCTGTTTCCACATGAAGCTTAAAATTGCCCCCTTAAGTTCTGTGAAGAAACATGATGGGGTTTTGATGGCGATTGTACTGATATTTTAAACTGCTTTTGGTAGGATGGCCATTTTTACTGTACTAATCCTACTGATCTATGAACATGGGAGACCTTTCAGTCTTCTGATGTCTTCCTCAGCTTCTTTCTCCAATGTCTTAAAGCTTTTTTATCACACAAGTCTTTCACTTGCTTTGTTAGTGTTACCCCAAGATATTTTACATTTTGAGATTATTGTCATAGATGTTTCCTTGATTTCTGTTTGCCATTGTATTGAGAGGCTATTGGTTTTTATGTATTAATTTTTTGTCCTGCTACTTTGCTTTGTAGGAGTTTCCTGGTGGAACTTTTGTAGTCACAGATGTATTGTATCATATCATCGTCAAATAAAGATACTTTGACTTTTTTACTTCCTATCTGTATCTCTTTGATCTCCATCAGTTTTCTTATTTTCTAGTTAAGATGTCAAGTACTATATTTAATAGGCATGGAGAGAGTTGATAACTTTGTTCCTGATTTTGGTGGAAATGCTTCGAGTTTTTCTCCATTTAACTAATATTGGCTATGAGTTTGTTGCAAACTTCCTTTATTGTGTTGAGGTATGTCTCTTTTATCTCTAGTCCCACCAGAACTTCTATCATGAAGAGGTATTTGATTTTTTCAGAGACCTCTTCTTTGTTTAATGAGATTATCATATGTTTTTGTTTTCAGTTTGTTTATATGGTGGCTTACATTTATCTATTTATGTATGTTCAATCATCCCTCTATCTCTGAAATGAGCCCTACTTGCCCATAGTAAATGATCTTTTTTATGTGCTGTTAAATTTGTTTTGCAAGTATTTTATTGAGAATATTTGCATCTATGTTTGTAAGGGTAATTGGTCTCTAATTCTCTTTCTTTGTTGGAACTTTATGTGGTTTTGGATATCAGGGTAGCTGTGGCCTCTTAAAATGAATTGGGCAGTGTTCTTTCTGTTTCTATTTTGTAAATAATTTGAGGAATATTGACGTTAACTCTTCTTTGAAAGTCTACTTGAATTCTCTGCTAAAATCATCTAGTTTTGTGCCTTTTTTGAGTCAGGGGAGACTTTTAAGGACTGTTTTTATTTCTGAATTTCTAAGAATTATAGGTCAATTTAAATTGCTTATCTGACCTTGATTTAACTTTGATAGATAGTAATAACAAGAAAATTATCAGTTTCTGTTAGATTTTCCAGTTTCCCAGTTTTCATTCTATCTAGTGCCCTATATAGAGCTCATTTGTAGATTGATACTGCTGAAATTGGTTTTGTCATGGAATGTCCTTCTCCATCTTTTGTGATTGAAAGTTTTTCTTGGTAATGTATTCTGTGCTGGCATTTAAAGTTTCTGTGAGTTTTTAGAACATGGCATTCCCTGAGGAGGGATCACTGTTTGGCAGGCTTTCTTGGAGGTGGACTCTGGACTGAGGCAACTCCCAGAGGAGGACTCTTAGGCCAGGAGCTGGGGTGAAGCCCCCAGCTAAACATTCCAGGCTTCTCTGGATAAGGATGTTAGGGGCTGAGGTGACACTTTTAACTAAACATTTCAGATTCCTTGTATATATGGATGCCAGGGGGTTGGGGTAAATCTCCCGGCCAAACATTTCAGACTCTGCATAAAGGGGTGCCAGCGAGCTGAGGTGATGCTCCTCAACCAAACATTTTAGACTCCTTGGATAAAGGGATGCCAGCTTGAGTCTGGCTACCTCCTGCAGGCATGGGGTGACATGGGAGAGGGGACTGTTGGGAGTTGGTGGACTCACACTCAGCAAGAGGTGTGGCTGTTGGGAGTTAGTGAACTCACACTCAGCAAGAGGTATGGCTGTTGGGAGTTAGTGAACTCACACTCAGCAAGAGGTGTGGCTGTTGGGAGTTGGTGAACTCACACTCAGCAAGAGGTGTGGCTGTTGGGAGTTGGTGAACTCACACTCAGCAAGAGGTGTGGCTGTTGGGAGTTGGTGGACTCACACTCAGCAAGAGGTGTGGCTGTTGGGAGTTGGTGGACTCACACTCAGAAAGAGGTGTGGCTGGAGTGGTATCCAGTTTACTGTCATACTGGAGACCTAAGGCAGCTGTTCCTTGAGGGAGATGAGAAGGCAGGTGGCTAGAAGAAAAATTATATTGTTATTATTGGCCCTATAAATAGGGCTAGCCTTGGGAGGGTCATTAACTGCCAGAAAGAATGGGACAGAGAAGTGCTCTGGTTCTACAGGTGAAGCTCGAGTGTGCAAGTGAGACACAAGAGCAGATAAAACCAGATTTTCATTGGTAGGTGTCCTTGAGCCAGGAGAGTTGGTACCAATAGTGAAGTACCAGAAACTGGTGCAGGTGTTAATGTTGTCTGGAGGGCCCTTTGTAAGTTGGTGCTGGCCCAAACAGCAGGATGGACCTGCAAAATATGCTTGAAAATGGGTGGGGCTAAAATAAGCTTTTAGACTGTTAGTTTTTACCAGACCAGATTTTTGATAAAGCAGCAAAACTTTTTCAGGAACCTGTAGGTATCTGTGAGACAACAGGAACATGCACATTTTAGAACTTTGGATCGTTTAAAATACACCTGAAAACTATTAATGCTGAACTATGAAGCCTGTGAAAGAGGCACACCTGTCTATATTTTTTAGCAGGAAACTTAACAAATGAAGTAATGATCTACTAGTACCTTAAGTCATCAAATGCCATTAGGCAGATCTAAGAGGGATAAATGAGCAGAATGAGCCTTTTTGGCTACGCAGGCGATCCCAAGTCTCTCCACAATCTTTGGAGAACCCTAGCCTTAGAAGCAGTGCTTGCTGTTAGCTGCTGAGTACAAGAACCCCAAAGATTTTCCTGTGGGGGGAGAGATTTAGTCTACCTGTCTTTTCGGGATGAGATGATCAATCCCCCCTGTGTAGCATTCAGGAAGCTGAAGGGGTGGAAGGCTGCTTTTTGCTGTGTGGGTGGCTTTGTCATACCCAAAGGCAAGCCTCAAGGTGGAAGGTCTTTTGCAACAATGCATCTTCTTGGAGAAGCTATAGGATGCTGCAGGAGCTAGAATGTCTCTGTGTTTGAAACTATTTTGTTAAATACCATACTCTCAGAACTGTAAAGGCACTTGAGAATTGGATACCATTACCTGTTAGTTATATTTAAAATAGACATATAAGTTAAATTTAGACATATACTTTACCCAGTTAGGTACAGCTTACCAAGGTTAGTAAATGTAGGAAGATTAAAAGGATTATTTTAATAAGTCAAAGAACACTAGCATACGTGGGTACTCTTACCCAAGATGGCAGTGAGGTCAAAATAGAGGTTACCCACATGATGTATTTTTTCCAGGGCTGTTGTAATCTGGAGTTATAAGGGTTTTTTTCTCTTTTTTTTTTATTTTTCCATTCAAAAATTGACACTTCCTCCCCTTCTCCCATTCCCCTCCAGCTCCCCCACTAACCCACCTCCCTCCCCTTCCATCCTTAAGAGAGGGCAGGGTACCCTGCCCTGTGGGAAGTCCAAGGTCCTCTCCACTCCATCCATGCCTAGGAAGGTGTTCATCCAAATAGACGAGGAACCCAAAAAGCCAATATATGCAGAAGAGACAGGTCCCAGTGCTATTATTGATGGCTTCTCAGTCTACCCCCATTGGTAGCCACATTCAGAGAGTCAGGTTTGATCACATGTTGTTCAGTCCTGGTCCAGCTGGATTTGGTGAGCTCCCATTTGATCAGGCACACTGTCTCAGTGGGTGGACCAACCCCTTGTGGTCCTGAATTCCTTGCTCTTCATCTCCCTCCTTCTGCTTTTCAACTGGACCTTGGGAGCTCAGTCCATTGCTCTGATGTGGATGTGGGTCTCTGTCTCTATCTCCATCCATTAGACGAAATTTCTATGGTGATGATCAAGATATTCATCAGTGTGACTATGGGACAAGGCCAGTTCAGGCACCCTCTCCTCTGCTGCCCAAGGACCTAGCTGGGGACATCCCCGTGGACACCTGGGATCTCCTCTACAGTCAAGTCTCTTTCCAACCCTAAAATGGCTCCCTTAATGTAGATATTTTCTTCCCTGATCCTATATCCTCCATACCTCCATCCAACCTCCCACTCCCCCAAGTTCTCCCCAGTACTTCCCTTCTCTCTTTCCTTCCCCTCTCCCCTTCCCCAACCCCACTCCCACCCCTATCCCCATCCCCATGCTCCCAACTTTTGCCTGGCCATCTTGTTTGTTTCCAATTTCCAGGAGGATCTATATATGTTTTTCTTTGGGTTCAACTTGCTATTTGGCTTGTAAACTATATTCTCAAATGTCCTTTGTTTATGGCTAGAGTCCACTAATGAGTGAGTACATACCATAGTCATCTTTTTGGGTCTGGGTTATCTCACTCGGCATAGTGTTTTCTATTTCCATCCATTTGCATGCAAAATTCCATATGTCATTGTTTTTACCACTGAGTAGTATTCTAATGTGTATATAATCCACACTTTCTTTACCCATTCTTCCACTGAGGGGCATCTAGGTTGTTTCCAGGTTCCGGAGTTTTAAGTTTTACAGATCTTAAAACACGAGCACATACGGCAGAGAAATAAGCACACTGTGGAAATTAGCATACACACTCACATGGACTTAAAACAAGCATAATGTGGCCACATTATTTTAACAGACAAGTAAAACTTTTTTATTTTTTATTTTTTTTAGGAACCCGTGTCAGCTGACCAACTTAAAAATTCTGGTGTAGGCAGGCAGCAGAGGCCAGGGAAGCACACAGGTGGTCCCATCAAGGACCTGATTAGCAGCCCCTGTAAGCAGGAACAGAAACAAAGGATAGAGCACCTATAGACTTTTAGAGTGGAAGGACAGGAAAATGGATCCATTGTAGAGAACGAACAGTGAGAGACAAAACAGAGAACATCTAGAGAAGCGGGAGGGGAGCAAAGAAGTGGAAGTGAGACCTGGAGCACAGCATCCAGAAACCATGGGCTTCGGGAGCCTTTTGTTTTACATGAGGTGTTAGCCCCAGTATAAAAGGCAGCCCAAGGGTGTTTAGATAGCCGACTTTGAATCACAAGATCCTATTTTACAAGTTTATGCCAACCCCAAAGCCTAATGCAATGCATCCACTATGGTAGATTTTGGGTTAAAAACAGGAGGACATAAGAAATGAGTGGGCGGAAGTCTCTATCCACTCAATCCCACCTCAGCAAGGTCTATCTTGCCACTCATGTGAGTGCCTGGCGCAGACCATGACTCCGACAGGTCAGGTTGAAAATCGACAAACATAAATGTAATGGGTCCCAGACAGGCATGTACTTGAAAAATAAGGGGAACTCACTGAGATGAAGCCAATCTTAGCCCTGGGACAGTGTGAAAAACAGCCCCCCGCCCCCCGCCCCCACCCCCGTCCCCGCCCCCGCCCCCGCCCCCGTGAGATCTCCAAATGTTAAGTCTTTTTCCTTAACCAACAAACCTCTCCGCCAATGCAAATAATCCCAATCAGACCAAATCAAAAGTTGCCCAGGTTTAATGAGTGACAGTGCTCCGTTTAAGGAAATATAATTAACAGTTCTTTCTAGCCTTGAGAGTCTCTATTGAAATGCCAGCTTTTGTTCTAATAAGTGTTTCTTTATATGTTAATTGGTCATTTTCCCTTTCAGCTTTTAATATTATTTATTTTGGTGTGTATATTTAATGTTTTGACCATTATGTGACATTTGGAATTTCTTTTCTGATCCAGTATATTTGGTGTTCTGTATGCTTCTTTTATCTTGATAACCATCTCCTTCTTTAGGTTAGGGAAAATATTCTTTTATGATGTTCTTGGAAATATTTTCTTTACCTTGACTTGGGTTTCTCCTTTTTCTCTATTTGTGGTATTCATAGGTTTGGTCTTTTCATGGTGTCCCTGACTTCCTGGATGTTTTATGCCTGATTTTTTTTAGATTTGACAACTTATTTTACCAAGGTGTCCATTTCTTCTATCTTGTCTAAAATGCCTGAGATTTATTCTTTCATAAATCTTATCCCTGGGTTTGATCAGCAGCAGTGCCAAATAAATAAATTAATAAATGAATGAATGAATAAATAAAATATCCCAAAGCATTAAGGAAATGAGAAAGAAAGTTATGTCATATTACCAGCAGCCAAAACCTTTATCAAATTTCTCAAAGTAAAAATGGGAGAAATAGTCTTAAATGTTATTACACACGCACACACACACTAATGTCTAGAGCAGTGACACTCCTCCTCTTGTTTCATTTACATTCAATTACAATAAAAATATCCCAATTCTTATATTTTTGGTTGTGAGCCTAGCCTTTAATGTCTGAGCCATCTCAAAACAAAACAAAAACAGTGCCTCAATTCAGTAAATGTGCATACAATGGAGATTTGAATAAAAAGATGGGTACATGTTATATAAAATGAAAATGAAAGGCCCATATTGAACACATTTTTTCCTGGCCACTCTAAAATATTGGTTATTGGCAATTCCAAGCATTTTGAAGGTGCTGTTTGACAAAGCTCCAGAGCTTGAGCAACCTGGAATGACCCTTCACTGCCCTCGGTGGAATTCACTACCCAGCTTTTGCTTGTGTCAGTCAAACTTAAATAAAGATATCTTGTCGAGTATTTCTCTAACTGCAAAGATTTAGAACACCAATATTAGGGGAAAGGCATTGAATTAAAAAAAAACTGGTTTTATCATATTGTTAGGTCTTAGTTTTCATGAAATTTGCTATTTGTTCATTTTGTTTCTTTAACTTTGATATGCTTATGTAATCAAAGAAAAAGTACGTACCAAGAAAAGACTTTGGAATCAGTGATTCAAATTTATGAGGAAATGATTTCGTGTATAAATAAAGCCTGAAAGACGCATGTTGTCAGAGTAGGTCAAGCCAAGCTGAGATGTGTTTCTTCTCTCTCCATCTCTCATAAAATAAAGCTGAAGTATGTCCTGTGCCTGATTTCTCCATTGCTGCTCTTGTCTCCACCCACTTCAGGCCCTGTCCTCTCAGGGAGCTGGCAGATTATATCATGGGAATTAACTAATCAAGGGAAGCTAATTTTTTTTAAAAAAAGAATAATCACAGTATTCTGTGAAATAACCCTTCTGCACATGGTGAAGATGTGTTGCTCTCTTCGTTAGTAAAAAGCTGATTGACAGATCTCTAGGCAGTAGTTTGGGGCCAGAAAGAATGCTGGGGAGAAGGGCAGAGTTAGAGGAGACATGAGCAAGCAGATGGGAAGGGTATACATGAGGTAAATGAACCTCGGGATGCACACAGATGACTAGAAATGGGTTTAAGTTATAAGAACTAGCTAAAATTAAACCTGAGATATTGGCCTAGCATTTATAATTAATATTAATCTCTGTGCAATTATTTGGGGACTGGCTGATGGGACAGGCTGATAGAAGATCTCGACAGAAAATTCTATCTACAATAACATGCAGCATGGCCAATTTCATAAAAGAAAGTAATCCATATAGAAAATAACGAGGGTCCTGTTGTCCTAGACAAAAGCCTAAGTATTCCACCACTTCGGATAGAGATATGACCCTTATTTTGTCCTTAAAGTACTACATATTATTTGATATGCTTAACACCACTACAAACAAAACCCCAATTTTTTCTTATGTTCTAATAGAAGAGAGAAGCTAATGGTTCACTGAAAATTTGAAAAAAAAAGTAAAGCATAATAAAAGAAAATCCAAGCCATCAAAATACAGATAACCCCCCACTTCAAATTAAATTTGTATAAGATTTACATACTAGTCTTATACAAATAATGCAAGATACTGTACTGCTAAAATAGGGCAAAGGATAGCATGGTATTAGATAGAGAGAGCAGAAACTCTTGGGCAACATGCACAAGGTCTGAACAACATGACTGCCAAATTTGAGCTGAACAAGAATGCCAACAATGGATAGAGAGAATGGGGAAAGCCCAGGAGACCCCAACCCTGTAGGAAGAACAACAGGCAACTGAGAAAAGCTGTGGGTGGAAGAGGTGGCCTTCCCTAGGGAAAAACACTCTATGTTCTTCTATTTCAGTGCCAAATGGCTATCCCAGATGACATACAGACAAGGAACATTATATAGTATGAGCAGTGACACACACACACACACACACACACATTTACCTAAATGTATATGTGTATGTGTGTGTGTGTGTGTGTGTGTGTGTGTGCATCAATAACCATTGTTGAAAAAAAGGCCATGCATCTGAAAGAGAGCAGAAAAAGGTATATGGGAAGGTTCAGAGGGAGGACAAGGAAAGGAGGAATGTTGCAACTATGCTATAATCAAGAACCAATATTAAAACAAAAACAAAACAGAAAAATATTGCAACATAAAGATAAGAAATAAAAGGTGGATAAAATATAAATAATGTGGAATGAATGTTAGGTAGAAAATACACAACTAGAAAAATCATTTTATACTAATTAAGAACTCCAAGGGCAGAAAGTAGACTATAAAGATATTTACATTAGTACTATACAACTGAAAAGAGAAAGTTTCTCCAAGTTTTTGTTCACTAAAGGAGAAAATACAAGGATATTGATTGTGGGGAAGTTTTAGAATATTAAAGATCAGGTAGGGATTCAAGAATTCCCAGGAGAGGGAAAAAAATCTATACAAAACAAAATTAATCCAATTAACATGAAGCTAACTGCGAAACCATGAATGCTCTTACACAGCAATGAATCCCATATGTAACAACACAATCCTGCTAAGCAGCGTAATACCACTGGTGAAACTGGTGGCAAAATGGATGCAGGGGCAACCAATGTCTTTCTGATTAGATTTGGGGCCTGCTTCACAGAAGATAATTTCACACCAGGGGTTACAGAACTATTCCAAAATCTGTTTCTCAAGGTGTCATGGGCACCAGGGTGGAGCTTATGATAGTTATTCGTCTTAATGATAATGTTGTCAAATTACTTTCCAAAGAGTTGTGTTTATGATCCTAAACCAAGCTGCACTCAACCTTTGTCAGAGAAGCTTCTTTTTTGCAGTGGGCAGCAATAATTTAGAAACTCATGACTAGGCAATGTCCTGAGAATAAGTATCTGTTTATGACTCATCACTAAAAGGAAAACCTTCCTCAACACTATTGACCCATCTCCAAATTCAGAGAACACTGAATGAACATAATAGAAAATGAGGCAAAAGGAAGGAAAGTGCCAGAGGATAGGGAAAAGTGCTGCGAAGTGCTGTCCCACACACGACTTCATGGTTAACACGGTTACCTTCCCAAGTTTAAGTCAGCCAAAATCTCAGCATAGTCTGGAGAGGATCTCATGAGGCACCACTACTTACTGAGAAGTTATCAGCAATTAATAATATTGGGGTTGAATAATTATTCATCTTTGAGAGCATAGCCACTGGCATATTTCCCATGCTCTGGTGGACAGACGGGCATACATGCATACATATATGATCACTCCCAATGGAACGTGGTGGGCAATTCAAAAGCGGGGGCCATGATATTGGGAGATAGATAGATCTATTTGGAGGATAAAGAGACTCTTGCTGCTTGATCTGAAGCCACGTCTCTATTAAAATTATGTTATTAAAGATGATTTTCCAAGTTTAGGTATTATAGTAAAAAACTAGAAAGGATTGAAGGATGGCCCTAGAGATGAGGCAGATTATATGATGGAATGCCAACACCTCTTCTCATTCTGCCTTTCTGAGACAGAGCAAGCCAATGTAAGATTGGTTACTGTTCTAATTTCTTGGTCAGAGTCATAAATCAAATTTTCAGGTTTCTTTTCCTTATAAACATAAGCATTTAGAACCGTAAATTTTCCTTAAAATTACTTAACATTGTATAATATTTATTTTAATATGCTAATATTTTTAAATCAATAATTATTTTTCAACGAAGTAAAAAAATAATAAAAATATTATAAAAATTATATAAATAATAAATATATATATATTTATATAAAATTATATAAATAATACAAAATTTTAAAACTGGATATTGAAAATCAAAAATAATTTCACATGTAACACATTTTATAAAATTTCAGTTCCATAAAGATATATGTGTGTGTGTTTGAAAATATAACAATAGTTGTGTGTGAGTATAGATACAATGCAATAGTTTTGCACATATCCCTGTGTGGTGGCTAAATACAACTAATTAGTAAATCAACCATCAGACAAAAATTATTATTTCTTTTTAACAAAACATTTGACATTAACTTTTGTATCAAGTTCTACTTAGCATTACACAAAATAGTGATAATACTCCAAATAATTCTATACCAAGTATGACACTGTTGTTTATTAGAAGAGCTTCTTTGTCCTTGAGTTACACATAAATACATTTTCAATTCCCAATATAATTACTTTTACATATAGAAATAAAATCTGATTGATTTGGAATTTGGTGATGCATGCATTGTGATACATTATGTACTCAATTTTTGCAAAAATTTCAACAACCTTAAGGTGTGGAGATTCTGGGATTGTAGTAGGAGGAGCAGGCCTACCTTTCATCCCAGCCACCCTTGGCTGTGTCCTGCCACCCAAAATAACCACACGGAAATTGTATTAATTAAATTACTGCCTGGCCCATTATTTTAACCCATCTCCATTAATGTGTATAGCCATTTGACTGTGGCTTACCCGCATGAGTCTAACCAGCATCTGTCTGGGGCAGGAGAGCCATGTCGTCTGCCACACCTCCCTTCTTCCCAGCTTTCTGTTCTGTCTACTGGGCCCACCTAAGGGCTGCTCTATCAAAAGGCCAAGGAAGTCTTTTTATTCAACCAATGAAACCAACACACAAACAGAAGGACCTCCTACACCATGGGATCTCCACATATTAGAATAATACTAACTCCAGTGTTTATTCACTTGTTTTTTTCCTGCTTTCTGACTGTTTGAAGTCATGAAAATATTCTATCTATATTTTCTTACTCAGTTCAACGACACATAAACACCCACCAGGGTTTCTGAGAGTCAAGGGTGTTAGCAGGTGTTTATTCCAAGCTGGTAATACTATTCTGTGTCTCACTGCAATGTAGCTTCATAGTCATAAATATCTTTGTTATAGCCCAACAAAACTGTACATTCAAGTTGGATGAGTTCTGCCATTTATAAATTGACATAAAAAGGTTTTATCTCTAATTTTAGTCACTATGAAAAAGTAATTCTGCTAATATGCACTCAGCTATATTGCAGCAAAAATCAAAATAAATCTAAATGTTGTAGAAGTAGACTAAAAACTTTCCAGCCTCATATTGGCCACCTAAACCGATGAGGGATTACACAAATGCTGGAGAACATTGATGCAGTAAAGAGCAAGACGTGTTACAAGACTTATTACAATCAACCAGGGAAGATACACTGAATTAAAACTCAGATGCTAATAACTGAATGGGACTGAGATGTGTCATGAAGATGAAGGCACTAGATTAAATTTCTGATAAAGTTTGGAAGAAATTTTCCTTTGGCAGAGAAAGATAAGGATTAACACAGTATGGTAACATTTATTCCTTCAAATTAATAATTCATGCAAGATCATTCACATTCATTGATAAGGCAGAATTCATAATGGTGATTTAATTTTCCCTTCAGGAATGAGGTAGCAGATGCATAGAAAAACAGTTCTCTCCAAGAGAAGAACAGTTGTAACTATTGTGCAAAGTACCTTGTCTCTGAAAATAAGGACCTGGTGATGCAAGAAATTATGTGCCTAGTAAGGTAATATGAATGAAAAGATTGGAGGCAAGTGGATATTTTTAGAGCATAAGCTGACTTGCTGTGCTGCTGCTGATGATGATGATGATGATAAAGTCTTTAGGTTCATAATGCTTTCTACTCTAAAATTATGAGAGAATGCATTGAATTTGAGACATGAACTTTATTTTTGAAAAATTTAGATGATGAACCAAGTAAAAAACTAAGAAAGAAAATGTATAAACCTCAACTGTACCTGTCATTCCATGAGTGAAGTATAGCTGCTGACATTTCCTAATTAAAATAATGGGAATGCCATTCTAAATATGGATTATAGCCAGGCAATCTTTCAACATCATCTCTCTAAAGAAATAAAATGTGTACATGTGTCATGAACTATTATCCAGTAGAAAAAAGTCTAATTCTATTCTGTAGTTAATGTGCTTGAAATGGCTGTCAGTTTTAATATGTTTTACCTAAATATGCAGTAGTTTACTACTGTGGTAAGTAGTCTGTGGTCATACAATCCTGAACACACCTGATCTCCTTCCTGGGACTGAAAAATTACCAAATTTCAGAGGAACCAGTGAGCAAACAATCAGTTTATTAGCCATAAATAGTTATATTTAAGAATTCTAAAACTTCGTTAATCAGTTAAACAGCCAAAGCCAAAAGACAGCATACTATTGTGGGTTTGTTATTTGCCAAAATTAAATATGTACACATATGTGTTTATTTGCTAAATCATTAGTATATATTCACTATATCAGGTATAATTTATATCAATATAAAATTATGTATTCCACTGATGATAGAATAAAGTTTAAGTTGTTATTTTGTTGAACTGGTATAAACATAAAACAAAGCAAAAATAAAGGAAATTCAAAGACTGTTAAAATTTACTTCAAGAAAATTGAATTTTACATGCAAACTTTGTCTATATGTTACTAGGTGTGTTAGAAAAAGATAATCACAAATGTGATGTTCTACAGTGAACTGTAACACTTTATGGAATGTTCAACTTTACAAAAACCAACACTAATATCTTTTATCAAGCTTCTGAGAGTTTTCCAAATAAATAATACACATTATTAAGTATCTTAAACACAAAGATTCACTGTCAAACAAAGATTTTTCTTCGTGTATTTCATTTTCAAATTTGAATTTTTGTAATTTTAGAGGGAAAGCTCCCAGAAGTTTAATAAAAGATATTAACGTGCCACAATAAATTTTCCTCAATTAATTTGTTATAGTAAACATAAATGATATAAAGATAATAGTTATTCATCCTTCTAAAATTACATAATTCAAATTTGAAATTGAAACAGGCCCAGAATATATTTGTGACAAGTTTATAGATGTACATATATACTATTCTTATCTTCACACATCTATTTCCCTCTTCATGGTACTTTCCCCTACCCAAAGAGTCCGCACCTACTTTCATGAGCTTCAACTTACTTTAAAACTAGATGAAGGGGAAATGTAACATGTCTGTATCACAGTATGATTTGCTTTACTTAATACATTATGTTCATTCCATCCATCTCGTTACAAGTAAAATGATTTTTTTGCTCTTTGTTATGGTAAAATGGTGAGCTACTAGGCTTATTTCAAGTGTAGCATTAGATTCATTTGAGTATATACTCTACACCCAGCACTGGTACCTTGGGGCGTATGGTAGCTTTATGTTTACGCTTTGAAGCAACATCCACACTGAGTTTTATTGTAACTGGCTTAATTTACCTTTCCTCCAACAATGTAAGTATTCCTATACCCTCAGCTCTCATCAGTGTTTATTTATTGTTTGATTTCTTGTTGATAGCCCTTCTGACTGGGATAAGATGGAATCTTGATGTACATCTATTTTGCATTTCTCTACTGCCTAAAGATGTTGAACATTTTTTTCTTATTTATTGGCCATTGTACTAGCTCTCATAAGGTGCCTCTTTGATTAGTTGGGTGCATACTGGTCTGAACATCTATTCTGTGTGTGTGTGTGTGTGTGTGTGTGTGTAAGTGTGTGCTTAAATTTGTTTGATTATTAACCTAGTTAGGATTTTTATTAATGTGATGAAATATCATGGCCCTAAGCAACTTGGGAAGGAAATGTTCATTTTTACTTCCACATCACAGCCTATCACCACTAAAAGGAAATCAAGGCAGGAACTCCAGTAAGGTAGGGACCTGGAAGCAGGAATTGATGTTGATGGCATGGAGGGGTACTGCTAAGTTGCCTGCTCTGCATGGCTTGCTCAGCCTTATTTCTTGTACCACCCATTACCATCTTCCAAGGAATAACACAAGGCACAATGGGCTGGGTCCTCCCACATCAATCCAGAAAATGAACACTGGCCAGTTTGACAGGGACATTTTTTTCAACTTAGTTTTCTCCTTCCCAAATGACTCTACTTTGTGTCACATTGACATAAAACTAGCCAGCACAAATGTTAGCCTCATCATATAAATAGTTGACAAATATCATCTCCCATTCTGTATTCTTTCTTTTCATTCTGTTTAAAAATAATACTTTTATTTGGGGGATTATATTTAATTGCACCATTCTTCCAATCTCTCCTCACTCCTAAAATTGTTTTCTTTTCTAAATTAGAGGCTTTCAAATTTGATGACAACATGCTTCCAATCCTTGCTATTATTTCCTAACAATGGCAGGTCAAAATGTTTTCATGTAAGTAATAAATGAAGTCAAGATCATTACAGAAGCCTTGAATATGATCATGTTGCAATATTATTTTTATATCTGCTTAAATTGCTCACATTTCATGTGTTATCCTTATACCTACAAATGAATATCTTTCACCTTCATATAAGAAGAATCTTTTTCAGAAGATAAAAGCCATTACAGAAAATATTTTACTTAGAAAACTTAAAGGGGGTCCCACGGAGCCGAGCAGAGAGGAGCTGGCAACCCTCAGTAGGCCTGCTTTTGGGACCGGGATCCTCGCCCAACCAGCTTCCGCGGATTCATCTGGACCCTG
>PVIU01014655.1:0-51131 GCA_004026605.1 Ondatra zibethicus
GGCAGTAAACATACTCTCTTGTCTGCCAAGTAATACCTCCCTCGCCTTGCACTTCTTTGGTTCAAACAATTTTCTCAAATTCCTGATGTCTCCTAGAACATACCTTCAAATTCTTCAAATAAATTCTGTATTTCCTTCCTGCAAAGAAATCACGTTTTTACTTCAATGTACATAAAAGACCATTCTTTTGTAGTGAGTGTGAGAAGTGGAGGGTACCACACAGCCTACATACAATTCACATTTCAAGAATAGGTGATGAGTTTTCTAGATTTTCGTGTTCAGAGGAAGGGCGGGTGTGAGTGCACCTGTGCCTACCTAGGAGGCAGAAGTGAGATGTCCTCCTCTCTCCATGGCCACCTTACTCCTGTCAGACAGGTTATATGACAGGACCTGTAGTTTGTTGGAGGCATGAGATTTTCATTCCTTATCACATTGAACATCTGAGTGACTGTGGGATGTTGCTTTGAGACCCTTACACTCAATGTACCCAAGTACATTCACGTGGTGCATGTGCCTTACTTGCTGCATCTACTTATTTATTTATTTACTTATTTATTTATTTAATCTCGGCTTGTTTTTGTTAGTCTGGCAGTCAGCAAGCACCTGCAATATCCCCCGGGCTCTGCCACACCTCAGCCCTCAGTTCTGGCCTTAAAAGGTGGGCGTGGCTATGTATGACTTTTTCTGTGGGTGCCAAGGGCCTGAACTCAGGCTCTTGTGTTTGCACCTTAAGCACTCTTCCACTGAGCCCTCTCTCCAGCCAGACTTTTCTAAATTTATTTCGTGAAAAAATGAAATGTATCACCTGGCCTCTTGCCCTTCTGATCCAGAGGAAGTAAGGTCCTCAATGCTGACATCAACGACTTCTCTTCCTGCTGTATTAAAATGAAAGGGGAAAAAAATCTGAAACAAAGTGAGCTGTTCTCATCATCCCCCATGTTAAACAGTGTCATTATGGTGTTTCTAGAACCCATAGCCAGCATCTGTTCCTTACACTTTTTCAAGTAGTCATCCGTGAAGTCAGGAACACACAAGCATACATATCACATACACATCACACACACACACACACACACACACAGAGAGAGAGAGAGAGAGAGAGAGAGAGAGAGAGAGAGAGAGATGCAGACACACGCAGACACACACACACACACACACACACACACATACACACACACACACATGAACCAAGTTAGGCTTGACTCTCAGACCAGTCGGTCCAGGTACCTGTACAGGCCTTCCAGAGAGTCACTGTGACCCATGTGCTCCCAGAGAGGCATGTTGACTAGGCATGTGGCAGGTTTTCTGTGTGGTAGAAATTTCAGGTGGGGGAACCTAAAGGCGCAAAAAACTTCAGCAAGAGTTATTAGCATCTGAAACCTCCT
Organism: Ondatra zibethicus; assembly: GCA_004026605.1. Lineage (NCBI taxonomy): Eukaryota > Metazoa > Chordata > Mammalia > Rodentia > Cricetidae > Ondatra > Ondatra zibethicus. The sequence goes on from PVIU01014655.1 coordinate 1,386, forward strand.
GCTATTCCAAGAAAAGTTCATGTACATTATCCACTCAGTGCTCCACCCACTGAGAGATTTTAGGATGTCCCCTGGGGTGGACACAGCCCTACAGGGGCCCTTCTGTTTTTGTTGTTGTTGTTTCTTTTTTTTTAGCCTGGGGTGATGGCATCTGGGTTCTTGGTGTCATCGGATGTGAGATCAGGATCCAGCCTTGGATGCGTGCCAGCACTGTCAGGGGCTTTCCCACTCACCAAGAGATTTTAACATGTCTCCCGTAGTGGACACAGCCATACAGGAGCCCATCTTGTTTTTTAAACCTGGAATGATTGAATCTGGGTGTCATCTGACACGAGATTTGGAAGCTGCCTCCCATGCGTGCCAGAACTGTCAGGGGCTTTCCCACCCACCAAGAGATTTTAGGATGTCCCCCAGGTGGACACAGCCCTACAGGGGCCCATCTAGTTTGTTGTTGTTATTGTTTCTGGGTCTTTTTGTTTTGTTTTTGTTTTTTGTTTTTTTACCTGGGGTGATTGCATCTGGGTTCTTGGTGTCATCCGTCCTGGGATTAGGATCCAGCCTTGGATGCGTGCCAGCACTGTCAGGGGCTTTCCTCTCCCTGCCTGACATGGCTAGAATCTTCTTGGGCTAGACAGGACCCTGGTCACTACAGAAACCAGGAGGAATTACAGGATGGCAATGGGAACAGGGGCTTGGACTCCACAGGATGTGGCCAGGTGCCCTGGCACTTGTACTGCAGCAAAGAGAGGGCAAGAGGATGCCACCAAAGTTCAGTTCTGTGCCCTATCTCTATCTGAACGTGGAGCTCTCCGACCCACTACCTCTCAAGATTGGTCCTCTGCTGCTTTCCTGACCCATGGGTGGGAAAATCCTGGGCACTGCCTCCCGCCTGTAAAACAAGTCACCTAAGGCCGGTGTCTGGTGGGGAACGCAAACCCACTGAGGGCCTACTCAGTCACCAGGGCCACGTCTCCCAGCTCATAAGCTGTCCCACTCAGCCTTCCCAATCCCTGTAGCCCTCTTGACCCCTTTGCAGCCTTGCACTCTGGGGCGTTGCTCAGTTCCATTTGGAAGCACAGCTCCTGAGATCACCCCACAGGTTTCCCTTGGTCCTGCCTCTTTGTGATCCCACTGTCCTGGTACACGAGCTAAGTAAAGTTCTTCTCTGATCCCTATCACAACTGGGGAGACTCATAACAGAGTTACCAATAGCAAATCATCCACGTGGGTACTCTCCCACCCTGGGAGCCTCCTTCTCCTCAGAGAGTGGTTGTTCCTATCTAGGCCCCACCTCCCAATGCACATCTCTCCGACTGTCTGTGAAGGCATACATGCCTAGGATTAAGTGGCCTAAAGAGGCACTTGTGAGATCTGGATGCAGAAGTTGCCCAGAAGTCGGATTCAGAAGGGGCCCAGTCCTTCCCCACCCCCTGCAGACAGGCATTTCTGTCGAGGCAAGGCCCTTGGCTGCTTGTCAGTGAGCCCCAGATGTCCCTTGAGGACTCCAGCTGGACACGAGGAGGAAAACATGGACGGTCACTACTTCCCCTTCTGTACCTCACCGCCACACCCAACTCTTCAAACCCGCCACCCTCAGAACCCCTTCCTCCACTGCCCTCAGCGTTCTATTTCACTACCAGGCAAAAGTGAGTCTTTCAAACTTCACATCACAGATAAACCTTGACTCTTCTGCCTCAAGATCCCACTCTCCTCCCCAAAGGGCTGTGCATCCCTGCTGACCTGGGCTCGCGATTGAGTCTGCTAATTACCCTGTCCACTCACCTCGGTGACCACACTTGACTATGCTCCTCTGAGAGGCTCCTTTCCCGCCCCCGTCAGACAGAGGCCCCACCTCTGGCACTCCTGAGGCTGCCTACAGGGCTCGCATAGGTCTGAGGCCGTCCATCAGTCACCCATTCCCGACTCGGGCCCTACAGTTGCCTATGTGCTTGATTAAATTGCCCAGAGTTCCCTTTCAGACTAGTGAGCCTGTGGACCTATTGCCAGTGGAAGCATCGCAGGAGGACCCCGTTGTTCCGTCAGGACCCATAGACCACTAGAAACAAACCAACAAAAAACGGCAGACCCGGAAAGTCCCTATCACCTCTCTCAGGCCCCTGACTCTGCCCGCCCAGTGTTCTAGGGCCCCCGCTGCCTTCATCACCTCTTTTCATTCTTGGCTCTGGCACCTCTTCCAGCCGGAAGTGGAAGTGAGGCTCCCGAAGTCACCTCACAGGCCACCCTGGCCCCTCACGTTCTGTGGTCCCACTGCCCTGCGTCAAGAGCTTTCGTCTTCCTGATCCCTCTAAACCACGCCAGGAGTCCTGCCACAGTACCCCCAAACCCCCAAAACAAAGAAACAAAAAACCCCGTCACTCACCTACGCGCCTCGGCTCCCCTAGACAGCCTCCTTCCACTCAGTGATTGGTCACGTTTAGTTTGGCCCCACCTCCCAATATAACGCTCTCTGATTGGCTGCCATGATAGCCCTAGTGCATAGGGGAAAACACTGTGCACATGCGCCAAGGGGCCCAGCACACCTCGACCAGTCACGCCCTCCTGTTGAGAGATGGCCCACGGCCTCATTTCATTGGGCTGCAGTCACAGCCAGTTCTGTCCATCTTCCATTGTGTCTATCTCTGATTGGATGCAAAAGGAAGGCAGGCGTATGTGTCATGGAGGCCAGTGGGTCGGATGGGTTGCTCTGGTGACATGAAATATAAGCACTTATAAAGAGAGGTCAGGTGATATTCAAGGGATGGGCTGATCTATCAGTCAGACAGGCATTTACCCTTGAGCACAGCAGTTGAGCATGCGTGAGAGGTCTGCTGTGCTTTTCTCTCCAAATGGCGCCCTGGTTGCATGATGGCCCGTGGCTGTATCTCAGAGGTCTCGGGTTTGCATTCTGTCCCCAAATAGTACACAGGGGCCAGATGTTGGATATCACGCGTCCCTCCTCTAACCCACTGTCCGGCTCAGACCTCCCAGGCCCTCTATTTCTCGAACCTCTCCTCTGATGCTCAGAGGTGCCTAGTGCAGTTTGAGGCTAAAGCCAAAGTCAGGCACATCACATCACAGGCCCTCTTGAGCAAGCCTCCCCGTGATCCCCACCATCCAACCCCAAGGGCTGTGGTTCAAGCATTACTCTCCTAATACCTTTCAAGAGGATGCCCTTTCACCTAGTTATTCACCTAGGTGATCTTAACCCAACCACACCTTTGAGAGCTTCCTTCCCTTCAGAGACCAGTCACAGATAGTTAGTCCCAGCCTTTCCAATGTACATGCGCCCCATTTTTTGCGAGGCAGGCACAGAATGGACTGATGAGTACAGTGGCCTATCCAGGCGATACACACTCTGCTTCCAAAGGACTGTGGATGAAGGTAGTCTCTTATTGCCACAGCTGGAGCCTCACAGTGGAGTCCCTTAATGGTCAGTCACACACCTTCACCACCCTGTTCCAACAGAGTAATCTCAGATACTTCTATTTTTAGAGTGATGAGGGTCTCATCCAGATAAAGGCCACCTTCATGAGGACACAGTTAGGTTTGCTGAAATAGCACCTGTAATGGGTTTGCTGCGGGTCCCCAGCAGCTTGCTGCAGAAAGCAGCCAATCTCAGGCAAGGACTGCGCACGAGACCACGCGGCAAGAAGGTGGTTGGTCCCCAGCAAGCCTTGTTGGCGGCTGGCTGGTCCCCGGTGACAGACAGTGAGTCCCGGGATGGTGCAAGTCCCCAGCAGTGGGCAGTCCTAGGAGTGCACGAGATCACCTGGCAGGTCTCCAGGTCTCCATGTGGCAGTGGGGGGGCAGGCAAGAGAGGGACGGATTGGCACACCATACAAAGTGGAGTTGGACATTTATTTAGGGGTTATGGAAGGGAAGGAAGAAGGGCAGAAAGGGGGAGGGGGAGAGAGAGAGGCAGAGAGAGAGAGAGAGAGAGAGAGAGAGAGAGAGAGAGAGGAGAGAGGAAAGAATGAAGCGTCCTCTCCGAGAAAGAGCTGGAAAAGAGAGAGAGACTAAGGCTGCAAGCAGGAAGGAAGACCTTCCTCAGTGGATGGGGGAGGGAATGGGTGTGGCTTGTCTCTTAAAGAGACAGAACAACCATTACAGCACCCATGAGTGGGACCGACCCTTTGTAGTAGGAAGGGGGCTGCTACTTCTTCCCACCTGCCAGGCTATCTTAGACCAGAAACAGTCACACAGAAACTGTATTAATTAAATCACTGCTTGGCCCATTAGCTCTAGCTTCTTATTGGCTGACTCTTACATCTCAATTTAACCCATTTCTATTAATCTGTGTATCGCCACATGGCTGTGGCTTACCGGGTAAAGTTCCCAGTTTCTCTCTCTGGTGGTGGCTCCATGGCTTCTTTTTGACTCCACCTTCTTTCTCCCAGCATTCAGCTTAGATTTCCCCACCTAGCTAATTTCTGCCCTGCCATAATTCCAAAGCAGTTTCTTTATTCATTAATGGTAATCACAGCACACAGAGGGGACTCCCACACCAACCCTCAGGACTTCTATAAGGCTTTCTTAGGTAGGGCTTCTACTGTTGTTATAAATCCATAACCAAGGCAACAACAGAGAAGAAAGACTTTATTAGGGGCTTATGGTTCCAGAGTGATAGGGTCCATGATGGCAGAGAATGCAGGTGGCACACAGGGAAACTCCAGCTGGAAGCTCCCATCTCAAAATGCAAACAGGAGGTCAAGAGAAAAATAAGGCTTTTGAAATCTCAAGGCCACCCCCTACCCCAGTGACATACTTCCTTCCTTCAGCAAGGCCTCATCTCCTTAGCCTCTCCAAACAGCCACCAGCCACCATTGGATTTCAGAGAGGAAAGATGTGGCTATTGGTATGTTTTCCATGCTCTAGGAAATGGCCCCATACCCATTCATATATGGAAATGATTAGTTGTATTATAAAAAACAAAAATATTGAAGTTAGGAGGGATACATATAAAAGGGATAAGAGAGCATCTTGGTAGGATTAATGAGATTGGATATGGTCATGTTTAATTGTACACACGTATGCCATTCTGAAAAATAATGAAAAAATATTATTAAAGTCAAATAAAAATAATGCAGGTAGATGTGTTTGGTACTTCATCCTCTTGCCTGATGAAATCATGGTTGATATGTTCACTTGCTTTCTGTTGCTGTGATAAAACACTAACTAAAACTGATCTAGAGAGAAAAGACATTTATTTCATCTTACAGTTTGTAATTATCATCAAGAGAATCCAAGACACCAAGTATAGACAGGTACCTGGAGGCAGTACTTGAAGCAGTGACCCTAGAGAAATGTTGCTTAGTGGCTTGTTCCTCATGATTTTCTCAACTTGTTTCTTTATACAGCCCAGGACCATCAGCTCAGGGGTAGCCCTTCCCACAGTGGGCTAGACCTGCCTGAATCATACATTAAGCAAAAAATTACCTGTTAAGTTGTTCAAATGTCCCGTTCATGTCTTCTCCCCACCTGTGAGATATAGTCTGGACATCTAGGGTCCCAAGCAAATCTGGCCGCCAGTGTCTGTTTCAAGATAGTTTCAAAGCTTCTGCCTAAACACCCCCTATATTTACCCAAACACATAGGCTCCTTTAACACAACATCCAGTCTATTCACACAGGCGTACATATCTTTGCACCATGGGAAGCACATCCTGTACATCAGTCAGGTGCCATATGTCTACCTGATTTCTTTACCCCAAGTCATGTCCAACCTGTAGGCCTAGCCTGCCCACACAACCTCTCTTCTACCTGAACCTGCTCAGTCTAGATTAGACTGAGAACTATTAAAGGAAGCTACATACTTAGACATCATCATAAAATACCAACAATATCTACAACTAGAACAGTATCTTCTCTCTAAAACCAACCAACCCTATAGAATTGGTTGCCAATGAAAATTATCTAGATGAACCCTGTAACTCATAATAAAAGAGCAATCATAAATGACATCAGAGACTTCAAATAATGTAAGAAGGCACAAAGAAATAGAAAAAATGATTTTTTCTTAAATGTCATCATTTAATCTTTTCCTTTTTAGGACAATTCTCTAGAGAATATGCACATTTAAAAACAACAAATCATAATATAGTAAATACCTTCACATTTAGATAGTAATGCTTAAAATTGCCAGTCCATGTTATGTCTCAAATTCAGAACCTCATGTCTGACATGTACTTCCTAAGCATAAACTATTGGTTTTAAAACTATGCTCAAGTTTGCACTGAGAACTCTCTTCTATGATTTTTCATTGCCTCCAGCTTTTGATGTCTCATTCTTCTTCATCCAGAAGCCACTTATTTGGGAAAAAGATACAGAGATTCATAGAACAAGGAAATAAGGAGAAAGAACATAAGGAGAACAAATGCCTCGGTGATATCAAAGAAAAATGCAAAAAAAGTTTAATGTAGATATCAAAAACAATCTAGGGCTTAAGAACAGAATTTAAAGAGGAGATAGAAATATTGAATATGACTCAGTCTATATAACATTGAAATTGAAAATGATATCATATATGTATACTATAAAGATGAAATTGAAAAATTCAATAACTCAAAAAGAAAACTCAAAGGGAAGCCTTTCAAAAAGAATGAGTATAGAAAAAAAGAGATTATCAGGACCTAATGTGACAAAAGGGATCTAGATCAAATGAACAAGTAATGAGGGGATTTTCAAAAAGCAAATTAAAAGAATAGACAGAAAATATGAAAGACAATGAGCAAAATAACTTAACCTTGAAATTATGTGCATAAAGAGAGACTAATCCCAAGTCTAAAGCATAGACCAGATCTTCAGCAAAAACATAGAATAGAACTTCTCCAAATAAAGTAAAGACACAGTACAGATACAAGAATCACAAAGAACACATAATCAATAAGACCAGAAAAGAAAATCTCCAGAGTATATGATAGTTAGAGCATGTACACAGAACAAATAAAGTGCACCGAAAACTACAAAAGAAAAAAACTGGTTACAAATAAAGGAAAATCCTTCAGAATTACTGCTGATTTCTCAATAAAAACTTTAAAAGTCAGAAGAAAACCAAACAATACATTTGAAGTCTTTAAAGTCTATGATGGTCGACCTAGAGTAGTATACCCAGAGAAACTATCTGTCATAACTAAAGGAGAAAGAAAAACTTTTAACACTACAAATAGTCAGCAAACCAAACCTACAGAAAACACAGGAAGCAATATTCAAGTTGAATAAAAATTGAGCATAGCCAAGGGACTGTGGAAAGAAATAAAAAATAAAGCCATAATGGTTAAAACACAGTGTTCCACTGAGAACACACACAATAACCAACAACAGGGTGGCTGCAATTAATAAACACATTTTAATAATTACTTTAAATACCAATGAACTCAATTTACTAATCAAAAGATACAGGATGACAGTATGGATTAAGAAATAAAATCCATTTACTTCTTATCTACAAGAAACCTAACTTTGCTTTACAGATAGAAAATTAGAACAAAGGTGGTGTGGGACAATTGTCTAGATTCTGTCAATTATATTTTAAATAAATGCTGATTGGCCAGTAGAGGTTAAAATAGAATAGAGGTTAAATTAAAGCCACATAAAGATAAAAAATACACAGAGAGTCTAGATAATGTATGTTATCATGTTCTCTTTAAATTGTTTAAATGCTAAAAAAGGAGCAACAGCTGCTAAAAGATATTTGCTCATAAATACAGGTAAATTAATCCAAAATAGGCATTTTAAAAATACCGTGACTTCAAAATTAAAGTCAAAAGATACATTACTTTAAAAAAGAGGTTTTGTTTTTGTTTCCATAGGAAATGAGAGTCCGTGGATTCATTCTGAGTTTAAAAAAATCAGGTTTGATCAAGGAAGACCACCTAAAAATTCTCCAGTAGGAACAGATGGCCCAGAAGTCAGAGTTCTATATCCAGAACAGATTCAAGACTGCTGCCTGAGATGATCAAGGCTCACAGGATACTACAGTTAGGACTTGATCATAATTCTAATTTTTCTTTAGGTAGCCATAAGATTATCTGTGCCCCAACCAATAGGAAGTGGCCTGAAAAACTACACCCACATTCCCCAGAAATGGACTGTGGATATTTTCCATTGTTTAGAATGTTGCTTACAAGTTGTTATGGCTAATAGTCAGGAGAAAAGCTAAACAAAGGATATTAGATTTAGAGTTCTTGTTATTTTAAAAAAGGGGGGGGGAAGTGGTGTGGGACAATTGTCTATATTCTGTCAGTTATATGTTAAATTAATGCTGATTGGCCAGTAGCCAGGCAGGAAGTATAGGTGGGCCAACCAGACAGGAAGTAGAGGCGGGTCATGGAGAACAGGAAAATTCTGGGAAGAAGAAAGCCCATTTTCAGCACTCCTGGCTCAGGGATTTGAAGCCTCTAATATGGAAATGTTAGCCTTGAAGTCAATATTCAGTATGTACTTAACTTGGAATAGTCATGGAGGTAATGAACCTAATAGGGAATCAATGAGGGTAGAGAATTCAAGTGAAGTGAGATGGAGTCCTTTCTGTGTGAAGGAGGAAGGGGGAATAATGGAGCAGAAAGGACTGGATTGGGTTGTGAATGAGAGAGCAAGGTACAAGAGTGATTATGTGGAGGCTTAACTAACACAAAGAACCTTAAGTATTTTAATGGGGCACTGGTGGCCTTGGTACTCCTCAGCCAGGGGTGCTAGCACCACCACCTCTCCCAGGAAAGGTGTTTGCTCACTGGGCAGAGGCCATGGCCCCCTTTGCCATGGAACCACTGCCTGACATGCCTGATGCCACCACCGCCATTGATAATGTACCACAGCGATGCCAAGCAGCAGCTCAGAGGAACTGGCCCTGCCAATGGCCCGGCCCCCTGCTGCAGCCACTGCCTGGGTGGCCCAGAGCTAGAGGGGGACAGGCTGCTGCTGAGGGAACTCCTGGCCACACCCGGACCCGATGACCCCAGCCTGGCAGAATCCAGCACTCAGGGCTGCGGGCTCAGGGGCTCAGGGCTGCAGGCGGCACAGGGACTGTCAACACGGAGACCTCGTTGGCTCGGGTGGAGCCTGCTTCACCCTGTGACCAGAGACCTTCCAGATGGCAGAGCTGGAGGAGGAAGAGCTAGAGGGACTGAAGAAGAGGACCTCGCTGATGCTGCTGTCTCCACCAGTGGCCACTGCCTCCCAGACCCAGCAGATCCTCTGGGGGACCCTGGGGTCTGTGTTGCCAGCCCTGGCGTTCTATGCTCTGGAGGTGGCTGTGGTGGTTTCAGGGGTGCTGTATGGAGGCAATGATTCCTAGGCAGAATGGCAGCAGTGCTGTCCCAAGCCTACTGTCTGGGCGGTGGAAAGGCCAATGCTGCCACTCTGAATGGGAAGCAAGAGGCCCTGCTGAGGAGGAAGAGAGTCAATACTACTGAGTGCAATCTGGTGCCCATTTTTGAGCATGTCGCCTAGATTGTTGGATGCCAGGATTGTAAAATTAAAGCACTAAGAGCAAAGACAGTATAACAAAAATAAAAATTGTCTCTGTATTCAAGAGCAAATAGGCAAATTTTATTAAATTTTATTTTTTATTTCCACTTGAAGACATACATTTCATTATAGAAAGAGTAAGTAGAGCATCACTTTATAATCTCCTTAGCTTGTTGCCATGTAATAGAAAACTTTCTTTAAACATTTGATATTGATGTGATGTTTTTCATGATATTCTGAGGCCTGCAACATGCTTCCAATCAATAACATATCAATTTCTGCATTACCTTGTGCTAGAGGACCTGGCAGACCCGTATGGGATGGGATCTGTGTTATGTACATAGGACAAAGCCTATTCCTGATTATGTCTTGCACCTGGATAAATAATGAAGTCAAATCTGTATCATCTGGTATAAATTCAGTGGTTTCAATGTGTAAGATAACACTTTCTGCATATCGTGAATCAGAAACTATTTTAAGAGGTTCTTTAAAATCCCTTAGCACCATGAGAATAGCATATAATTCTGCCTTCTGGACAGAATTATAACGGCTTTGTTCCACCTTACTTAATACTTCTGATTTGTAACCTGCCTTCTCTGATTAATTTGCATCAGTATAAAATGTACGGGCTCTAGTTATTGGAGCATCATGTACAATTCAAGGAAGAATCCAAGAAGTTCTCTTTATAAGGTTAAGTCTATCACTTTTGAAATAGTTGCTATTAATTTCTCCCAAAAAATTATTAGAAGCTCTTTGCAATGGTTCATTGTCTTCTCAAAACTTTTTTATTTCATCAATAGTGAAAGGCACAATAATCTCTGCTGTGTCTATACCTGCGAGTTGATGAAGTCTCAATTTACCTTTTATAATTAATTCAGACTTTTTCCACATAGGTTTTTAATTTTTTACATGGTTTATGTGGGAAAAAGATTCATTCTAAAATAATATCATCCCTCTGCATTAAAATTCCTGTAGGAGAAATTCTGGAAGGCAATATGACTAGGATACAACTAAGATTTGGATTCACTCTATCTACATGAGCCTCCTGTAATTTTTTCTCAACGATTGTCAATTCCTTTTCTGCTTCAGCTGTTAATTCTCTGGGACTATTCAAGTCTTTATCACCATATAAGGTTTTGTTTACACGTATTATTAGATCAGTTGTTTTCCCAACAACCAGCATAGACTGGAAATGTCTCCTAACAATCTTTGAAAGTCATTAAGAGTCCGTAACTGGTATCTCCTAATTTGTGCCTTTTGTGTCCTAATTTTTGTAAGCCTATTTTATAACCTAGGTAATTGACAGAATCTCCTCTCTGTACTTTTTCAGGAGTAATTTGTAATCCACATTTTTTGCAAAACTTTCTTTTCTTCTTCAAATATTCTTTCTAAAGTATTCATTGTTTGAATCAGATAGCAAAATGTCATCCATGTAATGGTAAATTGTAGATTTAGAAAATTGCTTACATATTGTTTCTAATGGCTGACTTACAAAGTATTGGCACAATGTGGGGCTATTGAGAATTCCCTGTCTGGGGGGGGGACAGTATATTGATATCTCCTTGTTGGCTGAGAATTATTATAAGTAGGCACTGTGGAGGCAAATTTTTCTCTATCCTTTTCTTGTAAAGGCATAGTGAAGAAACAATCTCTCAAGTCAATAACTATAAGAGGCCATCCTTTTGGTAATAGGGGAGACAGAGGAATTTCAGATTGTAGAGGGCCCATAGGTTGAATAACTTTATTGACAGTACTTAAATCTGTCACCATTCTCAATTTACCAGATTTATTTTTTACAACAAATACAGGAGAACTCCAAGGGCTGGGTGATTCTTCAATATCGTGAGCATCTAGTTGCTCTCGTACCAGTTGTTCTACAGCCTGCAACTTACCTTCAGCTAGAGGCCACTGCTTATCCATATTGGCTTCTCAGTTAACCAATTTAAAGGTAGGGCTGTTGGTATCTCTAAAGGTTTGCTAGTTGCTTTATGTTCTTGTACAGCCTGAATGGCTGGTAACCTTTGTGCATAGTACCATATTACATAAGGTACATTGTGTATCTGTCTGTATCTGTCTGTTATTTTGTTGGGAGATGCTCAAGAGTGTGTGTGTTATTGAATGGTGTGTGTGCCTGTTTGTGTGTCTAGGTTAGGGTGTGTCCACCTGCTTGTGTATGTGTAGGCTCTGATTGCGTGCATCCTTAGATGCTTGATTGGGTGTCTTCCTGCATGTGTGTGTATGTGTGTGTGTCCGTGTGTGCAGGCCCAAGTGTGTTAGTGCATTTGTGCTTGTGTGTGTGCATGCACACCTGTAAGAGTGGTAGCAAACAGGCACTGGTGCCCTCTAGGGCTCTCTTGACTGGCTGGCTTGTCCGGGATGGGATGGGATGCCAGATATCAACAGCTGGTTCCTTCCTGAAGCCAACCTGTGGGGCCAAGGCCTGGAGCAGGCATGGAATCAGTGAAGTGGATGCCACCCACCGGGTTTCAAGATGTGCATGGATTCAAGAAGCTGGAAGCCCATTCGTTGTTAAATAAACAGGTGGAACTATCATGCAAGCTGCTTGGTCACCCAGTGCCAAGCAGGGAGACCTGTGCTGAGGGCTTTAGATGCCACTCAAGGGCATCCTTATGACAGTTCAGGCACTGAACTGTCTGTTCAGACTCAGAGGTTGGTCCAGAAGGAACAGACTACCCTTCTTGAGACTTCCTTAATTGAGGGAGCAGTGGTGGCCAGTGGAAATAAGGATAGATAGCACAAGATTGTTCTGTTCTGGACCTGCCACTGCCCCCACCGACCACAAGCAGAGAGTGCCATGACCCAAGTTCCAAGTTCCCTAGGAACCATCTGCCCAGGAGCATCTTCCATGCTGGCCAGCCTGCATTTCTCTCTTCTTTCCCATGCTGTGCAGGGATTCACAGGGAGGCATCTGCAATGGGGGACTGGATGGCCCCGCTGGTGATAGGGGTAGGGCTGTGGATGTGGGTGGGCATGGGGCAGAAATGGAAGAACAGGACTGGCATTCCATTTCCAAAATAAGAACCAAGGAGCCTCCTGATCTCCAGCACATATGCATGCCTGTGCGAATATGCACACAAGTGCACCTGCACACAGTGACTCTAACCCAATCCCAGTCTTTTGGATTTCTTGAATCTCGATGAGCAGTGGGGGGGGGGGCAGAATCACAACAGAGGAGAAGGAAGAAAAGGAGGAGGAAAAGAACAGGAAGAAAAGTAATAGAAGGAAGAGGAGGAGCAAGTGGATGAGTAAGAGGAGGAGGAGGAAGAGGAGGATAAGAGAGCCTATAGTTCTCCAATGACAAGAGGCTAGCCCCTAGGGACAAAGAAATCCATCCAGGTACTGCAGTAGAGTACCTGCAGGACAGTTTCTACCCTGTCTGGGTTGATGACCCAAGCAACCCAACCCCTTTGTCTGCACTTACCTGCCACCTCCCCTGGGAACTTGTGGTAGACTCTGCCAAATGCAGCCCCGGCAGGGCCTCTAACTCCTCATCCCACCCCATCCCACCATATCATTCGTCACCACTACTCCCAACCCTGGTGCCAACCTTCCCACCCCAAGCCCCATGCCTCCTTTACTGGGGACACAAATGGTTGCAGGATGGAGGAGGGCTCTCACCTGCCCAAAGGCAAAAGCTGCCTACCAGGCAACAGGCCCCAGGTGGGCGTGGGAGTAGAGTCGGGGTCCAAAGCCAGTCCATGCCCTGGAAGTTACCTGAGGCCCTGTCAAATCTGACACCAGAGGATACCCCACCAAGGGAGCCAGATGTTTGCACAAACTGGACCATAGGCCCAGGATAGCAAGGGTGGAGCTGGTTTGTGGGCCAGCAAACCTTCCAGGGGCTCGGTTGGGGCAGGGTGAAGGTGCCAGATGAGGAATAGGAGACAGGGGACCGAAGGGAGAGAATATCCACTGGTAAGGGTGGCAACTTTTGGCCCTGTATCCTGGGTCCTGGCCAGGGCACTGTGCTGAGGAGAGCCTCCCTGCAGGTTGGCGGGTGGGTTGCCTGCGGCAGCCTGGTATGGCTTCAGCCAGGTCAGGGGTGCAATGTTGGCTGGGCTTGGCTGGACTAGGTGGCCAGAAGGGGTGTTGGAGTTCATGGGGGCAGGTGTGGGGGCAAGCAAAGCAGCAAGCTCTAGGGGCCCTGCAGCGTGTGCTGCCTCTTTCTATGGCCATACCACCCTGAATGTACCTGAACTTGTCTGATGAAGGAAGCCAAGCAGAGTCGGGCCTGGTTATTACTAGGATGGGGGACCGCCTGGGAATTCTGAGTGCTGTAGGCTTTTCTTTTGGCTGTTTTTTGTTTCCTTTTGGTCTTCTGTGGGCCAAGGGCCAGCCTGGGCCAGACCAAGCCACCTCCATTTGCACCCTGGAAAGAGGGCCCACCCACCTCTGACAAGGTTCGAAATCTAACCAGGCATGCAGATTCCCAGTGGGGAATCCCAGGGCCAAGGAAGGAAGCTAAGAATCACAAGGTAGAGGATGTTTTGAGTGACATGCAGCCCAGGCTAGCCTGGAAACTGACCACAATCATGGGCCCCCCAGCATAACACTTGGCTCCCCAGCTCCCTAGCTCCACAGGCAGGCGGGTAAGATTGGACTCTTGCTCCCCTTGCACTGGGGACAGACAGACTTGGGCTGGCAAACCTGTACAGACCAGGGGGCAGGATGCCAAACACACCACCGACCTGGCCTCTTGTGGGATACTGGCCAGGGCTGCGCGGGGTGGGTGTTCCACATCGGAGCTGGGCAGGCACTGCCATGCCCTCAGGAGCAAGATCAGGAGTGGGAGCTGGAGCAGGAGGAAGGGCAAAGTGTGAGGGTCTAGGGGATGCTTGGGATAGCAGCCCTGCACTGGTACAGTGCAACACTGTGTATTAGAAGAGATTGCCACACCCCTCCAGGCATATACCCTGTGGAAACAGTCTAAAAGGAAACAGGCTGTCACTCCAAGCAGTCCCCTCCACCCACCCCCAGGGATGTGGGTGTATGCCAACCTGCATGCCTGAGTGCCTGCTTGCCTGTGTGTAATGGGGGTGCTTATGTGAGTAGGCCCATGTGGGTTCCCATGTGTTTGTGTAGGCCACAGTATGTGCTTATGTGTGTCTGTCTGTGTATGTGTTGTGCATGCATGCTTGTGCATACGTGTGTGTCTGGGTTTTTCCCTGGTTGTGTGTCTGTCTGTTTTGTTTGTGGAGAATCTCAGGAATGTGTGTTTTCTTGTATGGTGTGTGTGTGTGTTTGTGTGTGTTTGTGTGTTGTGCATGTCTGCTTGTGTGAATGTGCATCTGGGTGTCCACCTGCTTCTTTGTCAGTCTGGGTAGTCTCCGATGGCATGCTTGCGTACTTGCATGCTTGAATGTGTTTCTGCATGCATGAGTGCGTGTGTCCTTATCTGCAGGTCCAAGTGTGTATGTGCATGCCTGCATGTGTTCATGTGCAAGTGTACGAGTGGGAGCGAACAGGCACTGGTGCCCTCTATGACTAGCTCAGTTGGTGGGCTTATCCTGGGTAGGATGGGATGGCAGATATCAACAGCTGGTTACCTCCTGAGCCCAAGCTGAGGGACCAAGGCTTAGGTACATGGATAGACTCAGTGAGGTAGAGGCCGACAACCGAGGTCCTAGATGGGCATGATGGCGAGAAGCTGGAAGCTCAGGTGCCTTTCTACTAAACTGGTGGAACTATCCTGCAAGATGCTCGTTCCCCCAGAGGGGGATTTGCCCCAGTATGGAGGACCTAGAGATTGGGATGTCCTGCTGGTTGGCATGCCATGCACATCTTGGTCCTCTCTGTAGAGTATCAGATTGTATCTCAGTGTTCCACTGAGGTTGCAGGGGAGTTGAGAAGGTTTGGGGTGGGGTGGGACTTGTGGCTTGCAGGATCCAATGGATGGAATGTGGGGGTATTGGAGCAGCATTCCTGCAGAAAACTCTCCTGCTGGCTGGCTAGAGAAGTTGAGGCAGGTGGCGGAGTGGCCCAGTGTTTTGCCCCAGTATGTACGTACTAGATAGTGGGGTGTCCTACTGGGGTTCTGGTTACTCTATTCCTTGTTTCCCCTGTGTAGTAGCAGGCTGTGTTTCCAGAGATCAGTATTCTTAAATGGTGAGAGTCACAGCTCGTCTTTTTAAATGGGGATTACTCTATTCATTCTGAAGGTGACCCTAGTGAGGACTCCTAGCAATGGAAGATATGAAACTTGAAGTGGACATCTTCTGTAACCACGCAGGCTTTCCAGTGGTAGGACTGGGACATCAAGCAGCCACAAAACCTCTGATATACATTCCTTCCTGCCTGCAAAGATGTGCTGGGAAAATGGCGACTTATAACTTGTGGGAGATTCCAGCCAATGGTTGATCTAATTTGAGGCCCAAGCCATGGGAGGGAGCCCATGCTTGGCACTGCCCAGATGACCAGGAACATTGGGCTGTATAGCTCAGAGACCTAGGGTAGAGTCAAACGCAACTGGTCAATAATAAATAATAAAATAAATGAAGTGATATGATTACTAATGTTCTACTATATTCGTAGAATGATGCCTAGATAAGTCACTGTTTCTAGCAGCTGATGGGAGCTGCTAAGACCCTCAGCCAAAAATTAGACCAAGAGAGAGCCCATGTTGAGGTTTCCATTGGGTTCTTCTCCTCAGAGCTCAGGAGATGACACTGAATGAGTAGGGCCTGAGAAATCAACTAATCAGGGTTTATGGGAGCTCATAGAGAGTAAAGAGGCAATCCCAGAGCCTTCATGAGTTACTGCTAGGTTGTCTGAATTCTGATTGTGTAGCTCAGTCTTCTTGTGGGACTTCTAACAGTGGAAAAGTGGAACTGTCTCTGACTCTTTTGTCTGCTCTTGGTACCCTTTTCCTCCAACTGAGTTGTCTCATCTAGTCTTAGAGTGAGCATTTGCGCCTGACCCTAACTGCATCTTGTTGTGCTGTATTCGGTTGTCTCTGGGAGGTCTGCTCTTTTCTATGTGGAAACAGAGTGGAGAGTGTTTTGGGTAAAGGGGAGAACAGGGAAGAGAGGAATGGGAAACTGTAGACTGGGTGTATTGTATGAGAGAAGAATAAATTTTTTGAACAAATTTATAACAGCAATTGATGCTTAACAAATAAACCATTCCACATAAAAATGCTCAAATGAACTGTTAGGGTCGATGACACAAATTACTCCTGAATTAATGCATGGGGAGAACTTCCTACTTTTACCCTCTGCTTCTTGTCTTCCAGAATTTCAGGAGAGATATATCAAGGTAACAGGTCACCCAATATCCAGTTCTCAATATTTCTCCTTAATAAATGGGCTGAGGTTGATTGCAGTCTGAGCCTGGCCAGTTTTCCCAAGATTCAGGTGAGAAAATGTTAAAGATGCATTTGCTGTTGCCCTTGACTATGAGAAACACTAACAATACTGATTCTAACATTACACTCAGCCTTCCTGAGAAGATGGTCAGGAGAAACAGATACAAAAGACAAAGAAAAATGTATTCAAATACTTATCACTTTGGACTAAAGTTAGCATAAAGAAGAATATAGAATAAAAGAGCCAAGTTTCTCAGATGGAGTATTTATAAAAAGTCACTGTCTTTTTCCAAATATGGGACCTCAAACAGGAATAAAGAAAATATTTAAAAACAGTTTTACTATGAAAGTCAAAGAATTAAATTGAAGACTTAGTATTTCACATTCATAAGACTCAGAGTATCAAATGAGCGTATAAGAAAAATATACATTTATAAAACACCTTAAAACTATAAAGTTTAGAAAATGAGAGTAACTGAGTGCAGAGGATGTAACTTGGGTAATAGAGTGTTTTCCTAGCATGTAGAAAGCCTTTGATTCCCATGAACAGGACCTGGTATTGCATGCCTAGAATCTAAACACTGTGGAAGTGTAGGCATGACTATCAGAAGTTTAAGGTTATTGTTGGTTAAAATAAAGTTCTATACACTTTCAACTTTGAGAGTGTGTCTCAAAATTAAGTAGTTAATTAACTAAAAATAGAAATTAGAAGAAACAGGCAAATATAGGATGGAATGTAAGGAAAGTCATTTTCATACATTTTAAAAGAGTAACTGCAGATTAAAGTAACACCCAATAATAGAAAATATTTTTAAATTGTTTCCAAAAAGTTAAATCACTCACAGTAACTACCACAGTGCTCTCTGCTCCCTCCAGCTGCATGACTATCCCAGTGCTCCAATGTCACTTTTCCTGTGAACACCTTCAGCCGCTACCTCTGCCCTTCTCATTGATGTTACCTCCCAACCTTACATCATTCATGGATTTCACTAGACTTTCTTTTGAAATCTTCATTATTTGTTCCTTCATTGTGTAATTTGTTATCTAATTCCTCTAATTCCTGACTAGAACATTTGCTCCATAAAAGAACAAGCTTGCTCATTTGCACAAATGTTGTGAGAACCCAAGATTTGAGGTCAAGGACGGTACACTAGGGTGAGTGCTTTCAACAACACATCTCACACCTTGCCATCGCCAGATTCCCATGCAATGGCTGACACAAACACACAAATATGTTGCCACAGTGTGGAGTATTTAACTGTCTCAAAGAGGAATTAATCATTGATTTCTCTGTCTCCCTCTGCTAAACAAGATGCTCCTTGAATATTGTTTATAATCTCAGATCTTGGGAACCTTCCTTAGCTGTAGATAACAGAAATACATACAAACATGTTTTAGGGTTTTTGGGAAAACAATTCACCTCCCCAGCAGTGGAAACCTATCATGTATAGAAAAGGAGTGTTTGTGAGAACCTAAGAGCAAAAAGTCACAGAGTGACACTTTTAATTCCTTCTGAAGTGGAGCTGTAATTCTATGTCCTGGCACCGTACATGCCTGCATAAATCAGTCTCTGCTCTCCCAGGCCCAGCATTTAAGATAACACCCTAGTCCAACACAGCTGATGGAAATTTTCACAAAAGAGGATTACTCACCTATTCCTGAACATAAAGAAGTTAGGATCTTACCATATTAACTACCCCTAGCTGAGCTTGGAGACAGTGTTTGAGAACTCTGCTTAATATCATAGGCAGAATTTATCTAACCAGTGACAATAACACTTCTTAATTTTAATAACATTTTAAATGTTCTAATTTCATTTCTGAGAAGAAAATTTTACGATGTTCTTAAATTATGATCACCTTCACACACTCGCAGACACACACGCATTCACAGAAACACACACATTCACACACATACGCACTCATACACATTCATGTACACTCATACACATGGACACACACATTCACACAAAGCACTGACACAAACATGCATACACAAATAGAAACAGACATACACACAGATACACACCTACACCCACACATAAGCATACATGGAAATGCCTGCACACACATCCAGATGCATACTCACAGATATGCACACAGACACACACACACACACACACACACACACACACACACACACATAGACAGACATACACAAACACAGAAATGCATGTGCACACACAGATACATAGGAGACACACACACACACACAGGAGACAGACAGACAGACAGACAGAGACAGAGAGTAATACACTGATGGTAACTTGAGAACTGGAAGAGGTTTCCACTGAAGTTGTAGCCTTGAAAGAAACTTTCACCTGATTTCACTATCTTGACTACCAATCTGTGCTCAGGGTTATCTAAAAGTATTGAAGCAAAGGTAGCATTTTGCCCGCACTTCACCAGGGGGAAAAAAAAAACAAAACAGGAACTCATGAGTACACGTTTTCAATTTTTTCAATTTGTTCTCTGACTTGGGGCTGCTGGGTTCAAGTGTGTGAATTTGCTCCAACTGTCCTTACAGTAGCATTTGCTGATTATCATGAACTGTGAGATCACTTATTTTTCTGGTGGAGTTTCAATGTCAACTCAGCCCATAAAGAAAATGTTCCAGAGAATGCTTTTCTTTCTGCTTCAGGTTTAAAATCACCCCACACAAGGACCACAACTCTTGCTTTACTTTCATTTTAGAGAAAATAATATCTGTAACATTTGTTGTTACACACACAACACATATACCACACACACACGTACTCTCTATCTAAATCTTTCCATATTAAACTTTCTGGCAGTAACACAAAACGTATAGACAATGCTCAGTTGTTTATTTTTATTTCCAATGTTAAAAGTTATTTTTAATTATTTTATTTCACATCCTGGTCACATTTTCCCCTCCCTCTCCTCCTCCCAGTCCCATCCCCACCTTCCCTCTATTGAACCCCTACCCCGCATTCACTCCTCTGCAATGTCTATTCTGAAAAGATGAATGCCTCCCATGGACAACAGCAAAACATGAAATAATAAGTTGTAGGAGGACTAAGCACCGTGCCTTTGATTAAGGCTGGGCAAGGCAACTCAGTCATAGGAAAAAGGTTCCTAAAACCAGGAAAAGAATCAGAGACAGCCTCTGCTTCACTGTTAGGAGTCCTGCAAGAAGACAAAGTTACACTACTGTAAGATACATGCAGCATGCCTTCGTCAGTCCCATGAAGGCTCCCTGGTTGTTGTTCCAGTCACTATAAGCTCCGATGAACCCAGGTTAGTAGAGCCTGTGGGTTCTCTTGTGATGTCCTTGACCCTCTGTGTCCTCCAGTCCTTCCCTTTCTAGCAAGGTTCTCTGAGCTTACCTAATATTTGACCTTTCCCGTCATGTTTGGTTCCATCCTAGGTCTCTGTGGCGTCATCTGGCCTCCAGTCCTGGCATTTCAGGCATTGTCGGGGGGGCTCACTCTCATGACATGCGTCTCAGGCTGGATCAGTCATGAATTTGTGTGTCTGTGTCTGTCTCCACATAGTATGTACACATGAATTCAGCGACAGGGAGACCAGAAAAGGGCATTGGGTTGGCTGGACTTGGACTCACAGACAGTTGTGAGCTGCTTTATGTGAGTGGATACCCAAGGCATCAGCAACAGCAGTACGCAGTCAAATAATGAGCTATTGGTCTAGCCCTTTACTTGTTTTAAATATGATAAATATGGCATCATTTCTTATAGTTGTTTGTTTGCTTTTGTTTCCTGAGAATAAAATCTTTAAATATTTACTTAGGCTGTTGGCCATTACAAAATATTTTACTTATCTAACTAGACAAAGTATAACATCTGCAGTTATTACTCTGATTTAGTTAAGTGCAAACTTCCTGCTCTGTTCTTAAAATACTTAACCATAATCAAAGTTTATCTGTGAGTATTTCAATTTAGGTTGTAGTTTCAATGATGTAGAGTGAAGGGAAACATAACTGAGACAGAATATCAGATAGAAAATTCAAAGTGTCCTGAGTGGCATGTAGACCAGTGGTGACTCCATCTGAGGGATTTCTTTCAGAGAAACCAGACAATTACAGAATTAAATACTGTAGTAACTTCCCATTAAACACCCAATTAATGACTCTTTGACTTTTAATTTTCTAGTTTAACAATTTTACATAAAATCTAATAAATGAATTACACAATTGAGGGTGTGGTGCATATGTAAGCAATAATACACCCACAAATTTACTTGGTACTACTATTTTTAATTGAAGACTGTTAACAAAAAGTAAACTTGAGTTGTGTAGCACATAATGTTGAATAGCATTTATTAGGCTTAAAAAGTAGTCTCTGAGAAATGCAATGTAGTGCAGACTATGGCCTTGAACAGGTTTTAGTGTAGGTGAAGTGGACACTGCAGGTGACGGAATGGACACAAGTTGGAGTAAAATGAAAAAGGTTATTTTCACAAATAGTTCATGAGAACTTTTCTCCTGGTTATATTCATTTATGTCAAAGTTTTTATGGTGAAGTTGTACTTTTAGCAGGTCTGAGAGTCAGACTCATGACCTAGTACATGCTTTGAAACTATTGCACTACTGAGCTATGCTTATAGTTCAGATTCACTAAGGGTGTGTGCACTAAAGGGCATCTACAAAGGAAATGACAGACTTTACCCATGGGAGTTTGCTTTCTCTTTTTTAAATTGATTTTTATTGAGCTCTACATTTTTCTCTGTTCCCCTTCCTGCCTCTCCCCTCCCCTTCAACCCTCTCCCAAAGTCCCCATGCTCCCAATTTATTCAGGAGATCTTGTCTTTTTCTACTTCCCATGTAGATTAGATCTATGTAAGTCTCTCTTAGGGTCTTCATTGTTGTCTAGGTTCTCTGGGATTGTGATTTGCTGGCTGGATTTCTTTGTTTTATGTTTAAAAACCACTTATGAGTGAGTATATGTCATAATTGTTTTTCTGGGTCTGGGTTATCTCATTCAAAATGATGTTTTCTGGCTCCATCCAGTTGCCTGCAAAATTCAAGGTGTCATTATTTGTTTTCTGCTGCTTAGTACTCCATTGTGTAAATATACCACATTTTCCTTATCCATTCTTCGATTGAGAGGCATTTAGGTTGTTTCCAGGTTCTGGCTATGACAAACAAAGCTGCTATGAACATAGTTGAGCACATGTCCTTGTGGCACGATTGAGCATCCTTTGGATATATATCCAAAAGTGGTATTATTGGGTCTTGAGGAAGGTTGTTTCCTAGTTTTCTGAGAAATCACAACACTGACATCCAAAGGGGTTGTACCAGCTTGCATTCTCACCAGCAATGCAGAAGTGTTCCCTTTTCTCCACAACCTCTCCAGTATAAGTTATCATCAGTGCTTTTGATCTTGGCCATTCTTACAGGTGTAAGATAGAATCTCAGAGTTGTTTTGATTTCCATTTCTACAAGTATCATCTGTCCCAATTTACAAGTTATCCACCCAATGAAGAATACCTCCTTGTGTTCCTTGGTAATTTGGAAGTCAAATTAAAGATACATAGAAGGAGCATAAATTTCAGTATGCTAGAGACTGACTGATGGAAGGTGAAGGAAGAAGAGGGGGAAAGGATGAGGGGAAGGAATAAAGAAGGAAAAATAAAGGAGAGAATAGAGAAAGACAGAATAAGTGTATGAGAGAAATGGCAAAAGGGGTAAAGAGGGCGAGAAAACACCCTGAGTGGTTCCAATTGCTTTCTGTGGCATTTCCTCTCATCACAGACAATTCTAGCCCTGGGGTGACAGGGATGTAGCTTTTCCTGTCCCTAAGTGTCTCAATATTAACTTCCAAGAATCTACAGAAAGCAAGAAACTCAAAGCCCAGGGACAAATCTGTCCACATGGGATTTAATGAGTGTCTAAGAAGTTAGTGAAAATTTTATATATTTATTTAAACAACTTTTTAAATTATCACTTACAGTATGGCTTTCAAAAAACATATAATGAAAGCATTCAAAAGTCATTTTCATCTTAATATTACCTGGTCAAATGTTTTGGAGATGCTCCAATGAATCCTGCCCACTGTGGAGCAGTTCAACAGTGACTAAGATCACACAATGGCACAGGTCTCTCTAGCCCTCCATGAGATTACCCTTTCTTCACACCCCAGTGGACAGGGACTCCCATACCATCTCTAGTGCTAACAAACAGCACAGGTTTAAGGGTTGCAACAAAGCCCCAATCCCGGATGATGTTTCAGAAATGACTCATGGTACTGAGAGCATGCATTTGGTTGCACCTGAGATAATATGAGTACTGAGTCTATGCTGAACTTCAACAGTCTTACTCTATTTAAACAAAACATCTGGGTAAACAACCCTAGCCATGACCTTTAGTGCATGATCAATAGTCCACTGCCATCAGAACTGAAGTGTCCTCTGCCACCTAACCTAGTGAAAACCTGGAGTTTCCATCCTACACTGAAGGAACAGTAGTTGGCATGTGTGGATTGGGACTGCAAAACTGGTGACTGCCCCTGGATGTGCAAACCCCTCTATTGTTGAACTGATTTAGATTTGATGTTCATGTCACTTGCAACTAAGAACATTGTAGCTGAGTTTGTATACACCATGAAATTGCACATCATTCAGAAACATTATTTTCCTTTCTTTGTTTTTTTTAAAAAAATAAAACTGAAGTACTGTGTAATTTGCTATCACACCTCTCACAGATTAAAAAAAGATCTTTTCCTGATGCTTAAGTGACCTATCATTGGTTCTTGTTATTGATTCTGGCCTTTTGGATAACTGTCTCCTTTTCACAAATCAGTCTGTGAGACAATTGAAAAAATGTACTGTTTTTTGTGAATAAAGATTTACAGTTTCTAGCTTGTCAGTAACTCTCATCCAACTCGAGTCAAGCCGCCCTCCTTTCAAGACACTTACCAGCTTTCCTCCCGCTATCTGAAGTTCTGAGTGGTGGGTTCAACTAATTTATAGAGTCAAGAATGTGACTTGCTGGGTTTGACAATATGACCAACAAGAGACTTCAGACCACAACTAAACTCACAGATAGGTTGAAGAAGAGCTGTCTTAAGGCAAAAAATAGCCATGTACTGCTGGAACTCTAGAACTGTTGAGAACCTTTAAAATGTAGATCAAAATGTGGATGCAAAAAGCCCCATGCATCAGACTTTCCAGGTCCACTAATAAAGGCATCAAACTCAAGCTGTGGCCTACATTTAAAATGAGTTAAGGAAGTGTAATTTGAGTTTCTGACATAGAAAAACTTGAAAAGTAAGGCTTGGGAAGACTGTGGAGATCCATTTCTGGGACAGGGTGATGTCATTGATATGTCTTCCTTAGTTATTGTTGATTTTATGTCAGGGATATTTGGTTTATTTTAAATTACTTATTCAATTTTACTTAAGGTCAGTATCAAGGCATTTTTTCTTTAGAAAGAATTTCTCTAAGTTCCCATTTTCTGCAATTTTTCTCTGTTAGTATTGGCATACCAGGGGGAGAACATTCTAGTATTAGTCTTCCCAGACAACCTCCCTGCCTTACAAGCATGATAGTCCCTCACTGTCTTTCTCATTAGTCTTGCTCAGTCTGCTGGGTAGCACTTACAAGATTTATCGACCTCAGAAATGCAAGGCTTGGGATACCTAGCACATTGGCATTCTGTAGGAGACTTGAACAACAGGATATCCTTAACCCAAGGAAAAAGCAGGTTCTGGGAAGTTTTTTTTTTTTTCAATCCACTCTCACTTAACTCAGTGGTGCAGTTGATCAAAGCTAGCTCTGTCATCTTCATCCTCACTGAACTCCAGAGTAAAAAAGTCTGCTTGAGCTGTTAGCAATCCAAGTAGGCTAGAATGTAACCACTTCCAGGAGTCCTTGGTCATTTAATGTGTGGTTCAACTCTTTTTTTTCCCTGAGAAGAGATTAGGAGCTAAAGTAATTCTCCTTGGTGGGATTTTCACTTGTAAGTTTGAGCTAAACCAAGGCTATGGTGACTAATTGCTCAGAATAGTCTGATCATGTTTATCCCCCAGGCAGCTAGTCATAACAACAGCATCAAGATCTTTAGAAAATATTTCATAGTTGTAATATCAGCTGTTTAAGTTATTAAGTAAACGTGGTTCACTAGCATGTTCTAAGAATTTTTCCTCTTTATTTAACTCCCTTCCAGAGCCTTTTCCTTTTTTAATTAACTTATTATTCTCTCATACATTACATTTGGACCTCAGTTTTCCCTCCCTCCATGCCACCAGTTCCTCCCAAACCTCTAGTCTCCCCCAGATTGGCTTGTCCTTCATTTCCCTTTTTTAAAAAAAGCAGGCCTCCAAGGAACCAATTGTTGCAAAGAGAGGGCTTCCTTTTTTGTCCCTGCTACCCAGCTAGCTTATCCCCAAAATAACCACACAGAAATTGTATTAATTAAGTCACTTCTTAGCCCATTAGTTCTAGCCTCTTATTGGCTAACTCTCACATCTTGATTTAACCCATTTCTATTAATCACTATGTGGCTGTGGCTTACCAAGTAAGATTCTAATAGGCATCTGTCTCAGGCAGAGGATTCACGGCTTCCCTCTGACTCTGCTTTCTTCCTCCCAGCCTCCAGTTCTGTTTTCTCCACCTACTTAAGTTCTGCCCTATCAAAAGGCCAAGGTAGTTTCTTAACTCATTAACCAATGAAAGCAACACATGAACAGAAATCTTACATCATTTCCCCTTTTCTGCTTAAAGAAAAAGAAAGGCTTTAACATAGTAAAATTACATATAACAAAACAGTTATCAAGCAAGAATTACATTTACAATACCTATATTTGCTTTATCATTTAACTATAAATTCTTCAACTCCATCGAAGACCCCAGAAGGATATGATATTACCTATGTAAACTGGAAGAGCATTATAAACAACTTCCAAAACTCTAGAATTAACAGAGACATCTTGCTCTCTGGACAGTCACCCAAAGTTCTTCTGTACCATTGGGGCATCCATCTTCAGCCTACAGGCCCATAGTATCCAGCAGACTTTTCCACGAAGCAGAAATTTTCAAAGACAATTCAGTCACTTTCTTCTGTATCCTGTAAAATGTCTCGCAAATTCTTTCATGAAGCAGGACCCCCGAAGGATGATCTTACCTTTAGGCAAGTCTAGCAGTCATTTCTCTGTGGATCCTGCATGTTCAGTTTTTACAGAATACTATGAATCAGTCAAGGCAAGAGTAGTTTCTGTCCCAAATGGTTAACCAACTCCATAAGGAGTCTCTTGAATGCCCATCTTCCTCTTGGAGTAGTTGGTGCTGCCAGGAGCAAATGTGTCTCACTGCCATGAAAAGTCCTAAAATTTTAAAACATTTAAATGCCATATTCTGAATGTTTCTGAAAGATTTGAAGAATACCTAACTAACTGAAGTATATCCCTATACATCTACAAAATCTAACTAACATGATTACAATCTTGACTCTTATAGATGATTATCTATTAACCTATATGTTTTAATTATATATTACATTTTTAAAATAAACTACACAATCACAATACCTTAATCAAGATCAGAAATACATATACATATAAAAAATTGACCTTAAATTTGTATCAATAAAACAAGATCCATGCCAATGCAAATCTCTATAGCATATCCCCCTTTAAATGTAAGCAAACATTTACAAACAATATTTGGGAATATGGGTGTAGTTCTGTCCAAACTTCTTCCTGCTGATTGGGGATGCTGTTATTCATGTCTTTTATGGTGTATCCTGTGTGTTAGGTTTACCTTAGTCACCAGTTGGGCAAAGTAATTTTTTGAGGGTGTACATGGCAACCTTTCAGTGGGGCATGGTCTATCAAACAATATTGATCTATATGCAATCCACAGGTTCTCATCTTCTATGAAAACAAAAGAAAAACCTCTTTTCCAAAGCAACATATCCTTAGACTCAAATTTTGGAATCAAGATACCTTTAGAACATATATGCTGATTTAGCTTAGCAGCTCATACAATGAAATGTCTCTGTACTTAGCTCCTTCACAGTCAAAAAATTCAAAGATAACACAAAATATACCTATTACAGACTCTGTGAATTTTCCATTTTTACATGGCTTATTTTTCTTTACTTCTTTTAATCTATGACTATCTGTACTCTGTCTCTTTAAAGACTTTATTTTTTTAAAGCATTAACTTTATTTTATGACTCCTTATACTGTTTTTCTTTTCTTTTCCAAGCCTACGTACATTTATCCAACATTGTGACCCATTTAGAGTTCTTTTATGTCTGAATCTGTCCTATTGTGTATCTGTAATTCTTCACTGTACAGGAGCAATTCTTAAATAGCTAAGCGCTTCTTAAAAACTTAAGTTGCAACATTAGTAGGGGTAAAATGGTACCACCTGTTTGCCTGCCCAGCCTAAAACTTTAGCTGTGCTATCATTATGATAAATACAGTAGTTCCTGCTCTCTCTGCACAGTCCAGCATGGTGGAGCTGCTTGTGCCTCTGAATCAAGCACTCTGCCCCACTTCCAGGCACACAGTGAGTCCACATTGCCATCAAACAAGCCGTCATGCTTTACTCATAAACCCCATCCAAATGCTCTGTCTCCCACAAGAGATAGAGGTCACACTAGCAGCATAGCCCAGAAAGCCGGCATTATAAAACCAGCACTTTTTTCCTACTGATGCTGCTGAGTCAGGAAAATCTCTCCTAAAGGAGCTGTGGCTCACCACCAGAAAAGAGCAAAAAGCTGTGTTAAATTTCCTATGTTTTTTTTTTCATCTAGAATTCCTTTTTCAAGCCCTCTCAGGTTTTACATTGATATATTTAACCACATTGGAGTGACAAATGTTGTAAGGAGAGGGCCTGCTTGATACAGAAAAACTTTGGGTGACTGTCCAGACAGTGAGATATCTCTGTCAATTATAGAGTTTGAAAGCTGTTTATAATGCACTTCCAGTTTACATAAGTAATATTGTATCCTTCTGGGGTCTTTGATGGAGTTGAAGAATTTTTATTTAAAAGACAAAGTAGATATTAATATTGTAACTGTAATTCTTGCTTGATAACTGTTTTGTTATATGTAATTTTACTATGTTAAAGCCTTTCTTTTTGTTTAAACAGAAAAGGGGAAATGGTGTAGGAAATTCTTCTGTTCATGTGTTGCTTTCATTGGTTAATAAATTAAGAAACTGCTTTGGCCTTTTGATAGTGCAGAACTTAGGTAGGCAGAGAAAACAGAACTGGAGGCTGGGAGGAAGAAATCAGAGTCAGAGAGAAGCCATGAATCCTCTGCCTGAGACAGATGCTGGTTAGAATGTTTCCTGGTAGGCCACTGCCATGTGGCAATATACAAATTAATAGAAATGGGTTAAATCAAGATGTGAGAGTTAGCCAATAAGAGGCTAGAACTAATGGGCCAAGCAGTGACTTAATTAATACAATTTCTGTGTGGTTATTTTGGGGATAAGTTAGCTGGGTGCTGGGATAAACAAGCAGGCCCCCTCCTTACAACAATCAAGGAATATCCACTGAACATGGCCTAACAAGATACAAGATGCAGTAAGACAAGGCATTTAGGATCTTAAGCACCAATGAAAAGAGAGCTTTAATTTTAGAAGCCAAATTGTGTACTCTGCCAGTTATGTTCATTTTCCTGAAAGCCATCTTTCCCTGAATATTATATTTCAAATCTCATAAGAGGAGATCTTTGCCACTCAGCCCTGTGATGTTTGCATTTTCTGTATTATAATGCTAACAGGCTAAAGACATAATTTCTTTTTTCCACAGCTTACTGGGGACTTTGTTGGTTGTTATAAGAACATAAAACATTTGGGTTTTTAAGAGCAGCTTGGTGAATTTTGAACCAAAATTATACATGAAACTGACTTTGTTGCTTAAATTACAACTTTAAGAACATATTTAGGGTACATTTCTTCAATATCATATTGCAATTGTTCCTTATGATTCTCCTAGAGTTTTTGAAATGAGCTAATTAAGTATTTAACCAATTTTATGAGGATCTTAATCTCTTTATTTCTCAGTTCCAGGACCAAGAATGTGACCAGTTTGCATCTCAGATTCTATGTTAATAGCTGTGGATGTGAAGTTCCCCTGCCACAGCTGAGCTCATTTTAGTATTTTAATGAAGAAATAAATTAAGCAGGGATTGAACTACACAGAGCAGCATCCTTACAAGGACAGTGCAATGCATTACAGTGTTTACTTTCAGGGGAATTGTGAGAGTTGCCAGTCAATCAATTTTTTGTTTAAAACTGTACTGGGATATTAATTTCCTCTGTTAGGACAATAGGAAACCTGAGCAAGTGAGGAACCTGGAGGCTTGATGGCATTTTAGGGATTTGATCCATATCTCATTTCACCCAGACCAGAATAAGTTGTTGATTCTAATTTAAAAAAAATCTCTGGAAGATATTTCAAACAAATTATTTTACTACCTAAGACATTACAGAAACATAATTAAAGGTTCTAGGCAGGCTGTTTAATTTGTTTAAGTATTGTTTTAAACTTAATACCCTTGAGACTTTAGAAAATTTCCTATTATAATACAGTAAATTAGTTTCAAAATTTTTGCCCAAGTGTTTTAATTTGAGGGAGTACCACATATATGTTAAGGTGTGTTTTAAAATTTTATTTCTGATTTTATTGTTATATGATGATTTCTAATTAATATATCATGGATTCTTATTAAATGAAATAATCTCTCAGAACATTAAATACCCTTTCATTATAACAAAGGGTTTGGCACTGTGCTTAATATAATTTTTAAGTACCTTGCATATCCAGATATATGATTTAACACTGGGTTATATATATTTAATTACTCAACCAAGACATCACTATTTGGTTTGTTGTTATTTGTTTTGTTTCCAGAAAACAGTCTCCAGTGTAAAGCATGCATAAAGGAAGTTAGAGGTGTATAACACAAAGGTAGTTATCACAATTAAATTTTCCTTATCAATTTGAGACAATTTGTTACTGAATTTCTTCGTTATCTAGTAGAGTTATGAGTTTAGAGAACACAATTATTTTGTGTATCCTCATACTTAGACATATTTCCTGATTTATGGTGTATTATGTTTGCCCAAAACAACTGATACATCAGGTTGTGTCACAATTTCCATAGCATTTATGAAGTTAAGGGTCACAATCAAGACATCAGTTTGTATCTATGCAACTGTATTTTATAGATTAGTTCACTAAGATGTAGCAGAATTAAGTCAAGTTTCCAGGTTAGACGGTGAGAAGTCTGGTTTGCTACTATTCATTTTTTATTTACTCACCATATAATACTTTGTACCAGTATATTATTGACTTGAAATCCCCCAAGAACAGCAGCTTTTGTCATTGACTGAAGACATTAGTCTCAGATCCAAGTCTTCATTATCTCTTGAATCATAGAATTATATTATATTTTTAGTGATGTCCCTTGCATGCTTTTATTGCAGACATATGCAGTCTGTAGCTCTGCTCATGGATATCTTACATCCTGAAGCATACAAGAGCAACTTGCCTACAATCAATTTCAGAGCAGTTAGGAGTCTACTTTTATTAAAGAACTGACCTGGGATTAAAGAGGTTATTCATGAAGAACAAGAACTCATTGACTCTATTCTGTTCTTCACGTACCCACTCAGAACATGCTCACAAGTAACCCAGGATGAATCAAAGTAATTAAGGTGAGCCTTAATTCATTTACTTTTGTGAAGCTTGACTATATTAGGCACATAATGAAGGCATATTTCCTCTCTGTTTTGAACACCACATGGAAGCTGCAATCATCTCACTGCAAACATCTCTGTGAGCAGCATAAACTTTTGGCTTCTGGCAGTCCACCCTCTCCACCCTCTGTGGGTCTCCTCGGTTCCTCAGAGGTCATGGAGATTCCTTTCTACACCTCACATCCTTTCCCAGTTCTGGCTTGTTGTGTTGGTCAGTCTATTTAAATTGCACATAGTTATTTTTACACCATGTGGCAATTTTGAATTCATCACCTGTTTTGAACTGAATTGTGAAGAATCCATCTTCTTTACACGCTTTCACTTCAAGGCCTCTGACTTTTTGAAAAACTGTTAAATAACTACAGAGATGTTCTAGTTTGTAACATATTCAGAAAGTTGTAATCCTACATGCATGCTAGTAGAAGTTTATAAACAAACATGTTTATATATGCAGTCATTACAATATATCAAAGATATTAAAAGGAAAGACACTAGTCATAACAGAATGCTTGTTGACTGCCTTTAGTCATATCCTTACTGATTGAGAGTGAGGGATCAATTGCACAGATTTTACAGATAAAGTTGATTTGAAAAACTAAATTCACAAGACCAAATTAATGAAGATTCTTAAGAGCAGAGATAGTGCAGAGATCCAACTTGTCTTTCTTTAGACCCTATCATGTGCTTGCTTTCCCAGGTTCTTCCCTGCCTCTTGTTCAGAGTAAGCATGGGAATTATAGAAAATGGGAAAATCGCACCCATGAAGAAAGTCCATATGGAATGTCTTTTCTGTATCAGAGACTAACATTGAATTACATCTGAATAGAAAATAGATTTGTTCTATTAACCTATCAATGTTTAGGAGTTTGTCTACCATCACCTAAGCATAGAAATTACTTTGTATTGTATTCTAATTGTGTTCAAGTCACTACCTGATCTCCTTTATACATTTTTGTGAAATGAACTAATCCCCTACCTCAACATGTGTATAGAGAATCTGCTACTTACAGTCTTCACTTTCTGAATCAGGGTTGATTGTTAATAATCAATGATTCTCATTCAGAACAATATGAAATATGAGTTCCATGCTGTTGTTGGAGATAAGACAGGACCAAAAAAAGTCACTCTGTTACCACAGCTGAGACAATTGTGTTCAGATATTCTATTAATTATTCTCAAAGTACATCCATTAGTTACCTAAATTGATGTGCACAACATCCAGAGAAATATGTATTGCCATCATATCTGTTGGACATTTGAGAGAATAAAAAGGAAATTCATGTGATGTCACTAGTCACAGACAGACCTCCTCTGGAATGCATACAGATCTGTCCTACCTTTTCTTAGACCATATGCTGAAGCACTCATACCATGATAGACATTTACCATGTTCTCAACTGCACAGATCAAAATGAAAGGAGCATTTTGCTAGGCTGACTGTTGACAATTATTTCTGAACCCATTGTTTAAAGTAATGCACTTTTCACTTTTGATCAGGAACCCACTTGAGGATGTTATATAGAGCAGTTTTCTCATGTTTACTTAATCACATTAAAATAATCAATATCAATTCACAATGTTCAATGTACACAGGCACTTTACAGAAGTGGTTTTTGTGGATTCTTCTACATTTTCCATTTCTTTCCTTTTTTTGTCCTGAGACAGGGTTTCTCTGTAGCTTTGGAGCCTGTCCTGGAACTAGTTCTTGTAGACCAAGTTGACCTCAAACTCACAAAGATCTGCCTGCTTCTGCCTCCTGAGTGTTGGGAATTAAAGGCATAGGCCACAACCGCCCCCACTTCTTTCTTTTTTTTAATGAAATTTTCCATTTCTTAAAGGATTATCTAGTACATCTTGTTACATAAATATCACAAGGTCACTGTTGCACAGAGTTCTGATGAAAATTTGCACTATAGTGTTTCTCGCTATTACAAGAAATTAATCAAACATCATAGCATTGGCATTAAAAAGGATAATGAGACACAAATGAAGACAGACCAGTGAAAGAGAATATAGAGCTTGGATGTGAATACTTGCAGTAACATCCAACTTGTTATTGATGAAGTTATAAAAACCACACATTTTAGAATGCCCTTTTTTCAGAATATTATTGGAAAATTGTATATCCACATGCAGGATTGTATACTACTTTGAGTCCTACTTCTCACCACTTGTGAGAAAAATGGGTCTGGTGGCATATTCCTTTAATCCCAGCACTCAATGGGGCAAAATCAAGAAAATCCCTTACTTCGAGTCCACCTTGGTCTGAACAGAGAGTTCAGGACAATCTGGCCTCAAATAAAAAACAAACAAACAAATAAATGTATTCACTTAAGAAATAAGTATTTATTTTTAAAAATAATTTAAATAATTTAAAAATATTTATTTATTAAAGAAAGGAAAAAATCACTACAGCCTGTAAAACACTTTGTAAATATATAAACATAATACATAAAATAAGAAACTTGTGGAAGAAAATTTCTAGGAAATTATGAAGGACATTCCAATTAAATCCAAGATATTTTAGATACACATCCCCAAACACTTAGCAAAGGCAACAAAAGCTGACCTTTTTTAAAACTGGAGTTAAGTTGGCCTAAATTCCATGTAGCAAAAGAAAGACTGAACAGAGTGTCCAGAAACCTCTAGAATGAGAGAAAGTATTTTCCAACTATGCATCTGACAAGGACTAATATCCATATTATACAAATACTTTTAATAGGTACATGGAGTAACATAATCTATTTTATGTTGACAGCTGGTCCTAACTGATATTTCTGTAAAGAGTGTAGAGGATTAGAAGGAGTGACAGCGTGCATACTACCAATACATGTAACAAACATGTCTAAAATGTGGTAACTAAACTCTGTTTCGCATAATTAATATATAACAATAAAAGGCAAAAGGGGAATTGATGACAACATTATTTGAAAAAAAAATCAGCATCATTAATGTTTACAAAAATAAAATAAATACCAAACTGAGTTAGTGCCTCACTCCAGGGGAAAAAAAACCTAATAGTTAAAACACTACCAGTAGCAGGGCCCGGTGTACTCCTGAGATGGAAACACATATGAAGAAAGCTATTGGTGGGAGCTAAATGTTCCATGGTGTTGGAGATTTTCCTACTTTTATTTCTGTTGCTGTGAAGAAGTACACTGACAAGAAGCAACTGAGGGAGGAAAGAACTTACTTGTCCTACAATTTCAAGTTACAATTCAGCCTTTGGGGAATGTCAAGGCAGGAACTCAAGTGACTAGTCATATTACATCCACAGTCAAGAGCAGAGAGAAAGGAATAGATCTTTTATGAGTCCTTGCTTTCTGCTTCTGCTTAGCCAGCTTTCTTTCCTCTTATGCAGTTCAGTGTCCAGTCTATGAGAAGTGTCCTCTCACATTCATGCAGAATGAGTCAATGAACACTCATCACAATCTCCCAGAGATGTGGGCACAGCCCAAATGTATCTGGCTACTTCCCTAATAATAGCTAATTCCAGGTGGTTAATATTGCAAAGTTAAGAGTTAAAACCAACTCAGAGATGAAGCTTCAGGAAGCAACTGTATTTTGATGATGTCTGATGGGTTGAGAGTCAATGATAGGATCTAGGTAGCATTGTAAGATGAAAGAGATCTGATGACACATCCACACATACTGTGCCCTGTTTTATTTGTCAAATTCAACATGAATTTCAAAATTGTGAGCAATAATAAAGCTGTGTTCTTTATAACTTAGTCAAACTAGTATCCTATTACTATCTAATAGAATGGACTACAGTGTTATTCTTAATTCAATTTGAAAGCTTTACTCTATCAAAAACCTTAATGAAATGAAAAAGGTGACTGGTTATGGAATTTAGCTGTAGAATACCCACATAACATGTATGATACAGAAGAAGGAAAAGGAGGAAAAGTGCAGGATTGGAGAAAACATGTGTTGAATAGAGATCTCAAATTTGCTAAAATTACAATGTTTAAGGATTTTCAAATGATCACAGACATCATGTGGTAAACCTATGGAAGTGCAAAGGAAGATGATACTATCTCTCAGCACAGACACAAAGTGAAGTAATGCCCATTCCCTTAATATATACATTAATCTCCCAAAATACGCTCCTCAAAATGTTTTTGCTTGGAAGACATATTCACAAGTATGATTACATTGTGATGATAAATAAATAAGGCCTTTGTTGTGGAAACCCCTTCTGTCATTAGCTTTATAGATACTGGTCACAAAAAGCACAAACTAAGAGAAATTGATTGGAGACTCTTAATGACTTCCAAAGTTTCCAAGGAGACATTGCCAATCTATGGCTCACTATTGGGATAAAACCTGATGAATTGATTAATTTAAGGAAAACCTTAGATGGTAACAAGGACTTAAATACTCCCAGGTTTTGTAAAGAGGCCATTTGTTGGTTCCTGGCTGCTCAGCCCCAAAATAATCACACAGAAACTATATTATTTATATCACTGCTTGGCCCATTAGCTCTAGCTTCTTATTGGCTAATTCTCACATCTTAATTTAACCCATTTTCATTAATCTGTGCATCACCATGAGGTCATGGCCTACCAGCAAAGTTTCAACATGTCTGTCTCTGGTGGTAGTTCCATGACTTCTCTCTAACTCCTCCTTATTTCTCCCAGCTTTCTTTTTAGTTTTCCCCCACCTACCTCTATTCCCTGTGCATGCCAAAGACAGTTTCTTTAGTAACCAATGGTATTCACAGCATACAGAAGGGAATCCCACATCACCCAGGCAATTACCAGCTGAAGCTGAAAAATAACTGAATTTGATTGAAGAGAAATTACAGGAGACACATATGGGTCATGTGGATGCCAATCTTAATGCATTTTGGTCATATTACCATCCAAATATTCCTCCCTACAGGAATTATAATGCAGAGTGAAGATATTATCTTAGAATGGATCTATTTACCACATAAACCAAGTAAAAAATTAAAAACTATGTGGAAAAGGTCTCTGAGTTAATTATAAAAGGAAAATTAAATCTTTGTCATCAATTAGCAGCAGAAATTATAGTACCTTCTAGGAATGATAAAATTAACAAATTATAGGAAGAAAGTGAAACCTTGCAAAGATCTTGTAGCAGTTTTGGGGGGAATATTAACACAATTATCCCAAAAGCAACAGAATACAACTTATGAAGAGAACTAATTGGATCCTTCCTTGCATTGTACAGCTCACACTAATAACTGGAGTCCCTACATTCTATACTGATGTAAATAAATCAGGGAAGACAGATTACAAAACAGAAAAGTTGAGTAAGGTGGAACAAAGTCCTTATGATTTTGTCCAAAAGTCTGAATTATATGGTATTCTCATGGTACTAAGGGATTTCAGGGAACCTCTACACATAGTTACCTATTTGCAATATGCCTATAGGGCAGTGACAGAAAGATCAAATCAAACTATTGAGGATATATTAAATAATCAATAATAGCATTAAGAAAATACAACAGCTGTAGAGCCACATTGGATGATAGAAAAAATTAAAACTTCTGCAATAAATCAGTAAGTTTATTTCAAAGATATCTTGACCTCAGAATGTAAATCAGGAGATGTGTTATGTTGGGGAAGAGGTTTTGCTCTTGTTTCCACAGGAGAAGAAAAGCTATAGATACCATCAAAATTAATCGAGATTTGGTTTGAAAAGGGGCAACCTCTTGATAAAGAGAAATGACAGCTCCTCTACAGAGGTAACAATCCTACAAGTTGTAGGGAAACCTCTCAGAGGTTGGAGCAGGGTTCTGTTTTTGTCTTTGCAGGAAAATACTCATCTTCAAAAATTCAAGAGACCTTAGACATCTAGATGCCTAGAGAAGAAAAGATAACTATCCAGAAAGAATCACCAAGCAAAGAGAAATCTGACTTTTATATCAATATTTTCTGCAGGGTATAATCTCACTACCTCAACCTACATATATTCCTACTTATCAGTATAAAGGTAGTCCTGACTCATTTAAAAATCAAAACTGACTTTGGAGTTAGATGGGAGCTCTCCTTCTCTAAATCCAAGCATGTTGTTAAAAGAAAATTTTAAGCTTTTCTGTCTCAAATTGGAGCCATCTGGTGTGTGACAGAGAAAGATAAAATCTAGGAAGTAGGGTTATCAAAACTCTGATTTCAAAAATTTTATTTCTCCTCATACCTATACTTGTATCTATAATACATTTCATTGAATACATGTCTATAGAAATTCAAACTTTCTGTGTTTGATACAAATAATGTTTAAGTGTTCTACAATAAACAATATATTTTCCTACAGTAATCTCTGAAGTCTCCAATAGAAAGATGAGGCCCAACAACAATGATTCTACCTGGTTCATATGATGCCAATAAGCTAATAGCACCACTCAGAGATTGGGTTTGGGCAGCAAACTGCTCAGGATGATTTCAACTTGGCTAGCTGAGATATGCATCTTCTTACAACATTCTGGCCAGAACGTCAAATAAAGACTTCAAAAAACCCTACCAACTACTCAGAGATTGTCTGCATTGTACCAGACAGTAATCTTGAAATTTAATCATCATTTTAGTTTTTCCAGGCCCATAGAAATATCATCTCCCTCATGAAAACTGTAAGTAATTCTAGGAGACAATGTCTCCTCTCCCAAAAAGTTTGTCCTCAGGGTTAGGAACAATTTTCATCTGTTAGGGGTTGGTTACAAATTATATAGTGTTGGGACTGGAAATACAGTAGGCTTAGGGATCTCTTTTGAAAAAAAAGAGAATGGATGGGATAGGATAATAGGTAGATTAGTGTATTACTTCTACGTGTGAGCTATTAGTTATAGACAATTTACATTGGTGTAGATTCTTGCATATTGATATAAATTCAAATTTTATTTGTTATATTTAATATGCTCCTATTTCTGTTTGCAATATTTGTACTTCTCTGTAAAGTTATTTTGTCGTATTGTATTCATACATTTTTCTACTTCTCCTTAAGATACTTTGTTTAGTAATTCAATTTTAGGATATATTTACCATATTGCACTATTCATTTCTACCTCTGATCAATATAATTATATATATTGTTTACACATTGGGGTCATTGTACTCATTTGCTGCACATATGTTTAAAGATTGTTTAATTTTAGAATGTGAAGCCTTAGTGTTTAAGCTACATAGGTATTCACAATTACAAGTCATAGTCAGTCATGTTTGTCATACTTATAATTAGACTAGTCAAGATCTCTAAATGCACAGAAATTATATTCTGCATAGATAGGTAATCTTCAACCACTTCAAAAAACTGTAGAATATGGCATTTAAATAACTCAGGATTCTGTTGATATGAGACATGATTGCTCCTGGCAGCACTGGTATATTCCCAAAAGAATGTTGGACACTGAAGACACTGCACTTGGAGCTTGTTTTCTTCTTGGCAAAACTGGTCTCTTGGCAAAAAAAGAAAGAAAGAAAAACTGCCTTGCCTTGACTGTTGACATTATGCACACTGTCCAAAATGGACAAGCAGGACAGAGCAAAAATGACTACCAAACCTTGCTAAAAACAAGGTAGGACACTCTTTCAAATTTTCCTGCCTCTGAAAACAGTCTGTCAGGTACTGTAGGCCTTAGCCAATGTTGCAAATGTGACTTTGGGTGATTGTCCAGGTAGCAGTTGACTCTGTCATTTCTTGCTCCTTTTGGAAGTTGCTTGATTGTACTTCATGCTTACTCAGGTAATATTATTTCCCTACTCAAGACTTTGATGGGGTTGAAGACGAGATAGTCATAGCTACTTTCTTCTTATGACTTAGCCAAGACATTTTTAATATAAGATTTAGTCTCCTCAGGATAGAGTATCTATTGAAATAATCTCTGCTATTTGCTAACTAAATTAGACTAGACATTTAGCATAGATACCTTGCTTGATGTTGTTCATGCTGGTTGTAATTTTATTTTCTTTTTGGTTTTTTGAGACAGGGTTTTTCTGCAGCTTTGGGGCCTGTCCTAGAACTAGCTCTTATAGAACAGGCTGGCCTCAAACTCACAGAGATGCACCTGTCACAACCTCCTCAGTGCTGGGATTAAAGACATGTGCCACCACCACCTGGCAGTAATTCTAATTTTTATGTATGCTTTTGCCTCTTCTTTTATCCCTGGACAATACTTGATAGTTGTTCTTATTGTATATAGTATTGTGTTAGGGTTAGGACCTTCTTATTTACAAAAAACAGGGAGGTGTTGTGGGAACTACTTCAACCAATAACCTTTTAGATACCGGCCCATTTGGGGCATGGTCTGAGCTACTATAAGTGCAGATGAAAAGTGTGTGCAGCCCTTTTCTGCTGAATTTGGTTCCCAGATTCCAGCACACGCAGAGTACTGCAGATCTCTACCCTTACTGTGAGTTTTGTCCCTAAATAAATAAACCTTTTATATACTCCATTCTGGGCTATGGTGGACATCTTTAATATGCCTGCAGCGCATATGCCTGGTGCTGAATAAATAGCTCATTCGTCAAGAGCTCTTGTCTACTCTTGCAGAGGGCAAGGTTAGGTGCCCAGCAGTTACATCAGGCAGTTCTCAAATCCTCATAATTCAAGCTCCAGGGTATCCAACACCTACTTCTGATCTCCAAGGACACCTTCACTCATGTGGCTACAACCACACACACAAACCACACACACACAAAATAAATACAATTTTTAATTTCTACTGATATTGGGAAAATTCCTTACACTGATCTTTATAAACACAATATATTAGTATTATTGCAGACATTAAGTTGAATGATATACTTCTTAATTTATATGAAGAATTATACACAATATTGTTAAAGTGGAATGCCATCTTTAAATGTGATATCAGAAAAATAATTTTAAATACCAAAATTAGTATAAACTTTCTACAACTGCTCATATCAAGTAATATTATGTTAAGAAATGATTTGAAGGAATCCTGACAACGTGTGTAAATATGTATTTCTGGGGTGTTAAGGTATAAATAAAAAGAGATTAAGTTCAAAGAAAAGCTTGAGTTGGAGGCCAGCCTGGTCTAAAATAGTGAGTTCCAGTAAAGGCAGGGCAGTTATAGAGAGTGTATCACAGGAAAGACAGACAGATGGGGCATGTTTCAAAGGTATTTCAAAGGCATGTTCTACTTTAATACTTTAAATTTTTAATGGAGAATTATATTCCTAAATTACTGAATTGAATTTGAAAATGAAAAGAAAGTTCTGCACAGGAATAAATATTGGAAGCAGACAGGTCTAAATATTAGGTGCATTTTTCTCAGTTCAGGGCATATGCGAATCTGCTGAAATTTATAGTTATCTCTTCATGCCCTTTTCTGTCCTTCTTCAATAATGTGAATGAACATGTAAAATCTCACATTGCAGGCATTGAAACCCCCGATCCAGGATAGAGTCTATCATAGTATCTTGGATTCTTCATGGTGTGGTTGGTGAGTGAGTCTCCTCAAAACTACAGAATGCCTTGACCACACCCACATTATCCAGTCTGACAGTTACACTTGCCTTCTCTCTATTCCCTGGGTTCTTAAGTCTGTCCATTTCTGTTTGTTCCTCAACATCACTTTAAAACAATCTATTCCTCTTTCTCTACTTAACACCCTCTGCTGTGCCTTGTGCAATTTCTTTAAAATCTATAAACTCTACAGTGTTCTTTCAAGAGTGATTACACTATGGTTGGCTTGGGAGAACCATCAAACTGTGGAGTGAGTACTAAAAGGTGAAGGTTCCAAGCAGGGACCTTAGCATGTAACTTTGGTTTTCATCTGTCTCTTAAACCATCTCTAGATATTTGGGGTCATCTATACTGTACTTTTTACCATGGTTCAAATGCCTTGTGCTGATTGTTCCCGTTACATACATAATTGTTCTACATCACCTCAAGATACCTGCAAAATGTTGGTGTACTTTATGAATGTCTTTTTGTTCCCACAGTACAAATCTATCACCCTATAAAATCTAGTGTTGTATAGAATTTGATACAACTTGATATTATCATTAGTGTTATTACCAGTCCATGCCTATCTCCCAGAATTATTTTTCTGTCTTCCTTATGTCAGACACCTTTCTTTTCTTTATTTGCACTGGTACCTAACATTGTCCAGCAGTGTTCAGAAGGAACTGCATGATGATAGTGTCAAATAAAGGATCTGTGTTAAAAGAAAACATTTGTGAACTCATCCCTCACTCTTCTATCTCAGTATTGATATTGGGTTTTTTTTGTTTTATTTTCAAATCTACTGTAACAATAAATTTCAGCTGATTACTGAACATTTTGGATATCATTAGACAAAACTACATGTGCTGTTCACAACTTTGTCTTCCCTGACACCATCTCCACAGAGCTCGGGGAAGTCTTACTGCCAGGCAGGGCAGATCTTTGGCTCCCTCTTATCCATGGTTGGCATGAGTCATTGCTTGTTGCTGTACAGAAGCTACAAGAATCTGGCTTCCCTGATACTGTTGACTGGTCAGAGGGAGAATGTTGACTCGGATGTGGTAGAAATGTGTATGTCCTCCAGGGACAACACAGGGCAAGGTGTGGACCCTGACCAGGAGCGGTGAGGGCCAGGCTTCCCTGTTACTGTTGTAGATGAGCTGGAAGCCATGTCCCCTTACACAGGCAAATCTGAAAGGCCAAGGTCCTCCAAGTTTCTACAGCTGAAATGTGTCAAACTGCTGCGTTCCAATGGTGCATTGCAGTAGCTCAGATGACAGCCAGGTAGCCAGTCTCCTTAAGCTAGTATGCTATGTTTCATTGAATAAAGAGGAGAGATTTATCAAAGTTTACAAATAACGATTTCCCCGCCCCAAATTTTTTTTCAGTATTCCTCTTTTTCTTATTTTATAGTCTTTCTGTCTGTTTTTCTGTGCTAAGCATTGACACTACAGCTTCTCATTCAGAGGATAGAAATTAGCCCATCCACCATGTAGGCTCCATATCCTGCCCCAAGAAAAAGGTTCCTTATGTTTTATTTATTTCAAGTAAACCATTTAATTTACACATTTATTACAATTCGAATATATTTCCTCTTTCTTTGCTATGGTTTAAATGTTATGTTACCTCAAAAATCCACGAATTAAAACTTAATAACCAGTGTAACAGTGTTGCTCCCAATTCGGAATCTATAGAAAAGGGTCCAAATACAAGCTATTTTCTCATTTCCCTCCTTCAGGGAAAAAAATATTAAAGGATCCACTTCAGAAGAAAAGATTGGCCTTCACCAGACAGAAAATCTGCTGTTATCTTGGTCTTGAACTCTTCAAGACAAAGGACTTTGTGTGATAAATTTCTGTTTTGTGTACCCATCAATGGTACTTTATTATATTAGCACAAATATGTAGTGTTTTCCCCTAAAACAGAAATATAAAGTTCCCTGGGGCAGTGACCACTGTCTGTTACTCCCTATCATTATCATGGTATTTTACTCATCTAATAAAGTCTCCTGTAACAAATCACCACTAATCTGGAAGCTAGTATTTGTATTAGTTTCTTCTCAGTTGCTCTACCAAACACCATGACTAAGGAAACTTATAAGAGGAAGTATTTACTAAAGCTTATGGTTTCAGAGGATTATAGTGTATGATGGCAGAGCAAAATCATGCCATCAGGAACTACTAAGAGCTCATATCTTGGACTTCAAGCAGATGGCAGAGATGGAGAAGAAACTGGGCATACCTCAAAGCCAGCCACTAGTGAAACATCTCCTATAATAAGACAATACCACCAAATCTTTCACAAACAGTTTCACCAACTGAGGATAAAGTACTAAAACATATGAGCCTATGGGGGACTTTCTAACTTAAGTCACCACAGAAGTCAACTTGACTCTGGTTTTCACAAGAATAACATCTAGAATATTTTCTTTTCTAGCATCTAATTAATTGCAGAAAACCAGAAATGTGAAGTGATATTATTTGCTTTACTTAATCAAACTGCCTGTGAGTGTATTACCTTTTTAAGAGTTAGTGTGATAAAATTCTATGTGACTTACTCCTGAAATTCTAGCACTCAAGAATTCATAACAGAAAGATTACTGTGAGCAAAAGGTCAGTGTGGTCAGTAGAAAGGGCACCAAACCTGTCAGGGCTACAGCATAAAGCCATATGTAAAAAACAAACAATGACCAAATCAAAAAGAGATTAAGAGTGAATATAAGCCCCAAATTCTACCTCTTTATGAACTCTTGTTTTCCTGCATGTGGATTCCTGTGCGTGTGTATTTGTACTTCTGTGTGGCACACATGTGCCCTGTGGTGTGTCACATTCTCTATGCTTTCCATTGAAGCTTTATATTTTCATAGAGAAACTCCCACCTCATCAGGTTGATTCTTAACTGTTGGTATGGAAACTGAGGCAGCTCTCAGTTTCATATACAACTTGCTTTGCACAATGTAGAGTACATCAGGAAACTGGTGTGTGGTTACCACACACTTGTGTTTCTCACGGCCTTCACTGGGGAGTGTTTCTCTTTAGAGCCTTACTCCTGTCCTGTAAAGGCATATTTTAAGTAATGTATTTTCCATCCTCTCACCCATCTTCCTTGGTTGCTAGAGGCAATTATGTCTGCACTCTAAGAATAAAGACAAAGAATGTTAAATTATAGCTGAAATGCCTGTTTTTGTACTGTCAACAGAATCATAAATTCTACTTTAAACTGCTCAACTTTTATTTGGCTTAAATTCTGTAGGTAACTTTTCTGTGTCTTTACTAATGGCACTTGTTGCACAGTTAAAGCATTGAAGCTATTAACATGAGTCATACATTTTAGCTATTTTAGTGACAGTAGTTATTCATTCATACATTCATTGGACAACTTGCCATACTTCTCAAACTGTAGTAAAATGTCACAATGCAAGAGAATCCAACAAAGGCACACATTTCAATTCTTTATCAACTGGCCAGAGGAGCTACTGAGGACTCGGGCTTGCCCAGCTCTTGCATGGATGGCAGTGTAGAGAGTTCCGTCTGGGTTGTGTTGACTGGAAGCTTAATGCATGAGACCAACAATTAAGAAAGTAAACATGACCCAGCCTACTAATTCCACTATTACTGAGTGTTTATTGTGTCCCTTGATTTTCCTTGTATTTACTGTGACTCAGTGAATAAATGGTATAAATATTTCAGCTCTCACAAATGTGATAAGGATAATGGATACTCAATTAGTATCTGGTTAATTTTTTTGCATGAAAAATAACTCCATAACTCCAGCAACACAGTGAAGGGTGGGATGTCATGAGAGACTATTTTATAGGAACAGGGAGGTCGATTCTGATATAGTTTAAAGGTATAAAGGGATTAACCAAGCAAGCATCTTACTTAAAAATATAAATTAATCCATTTATTAAAATGGAAGTTTAGTTATGATCTTAGAAAAAGAAATCATATGAAAAATGGTACATAATTTAAAAATTAGGGAAAGTGTCAGTGAGGATCTTAGTAACCATACTTTTGAAATTGCAATCATATTATAATATAATATATGCAAAGATAAAATAATCTATATCTAAAACTGCCATGGTTGTTACTGTAAATATTCTTCTTTATTGCACAAATCTCTATTCCATAGTTTATTTTCTCTAGCAATTCTATTACCTCAGTTTAAAAGATGTTTCTCCTATCTCCTCAACATTCCTTTCTAGGAACTAGTGACAACCTCAATGTCATATTTTTCATGATTTTCCAATAACGCTCAAGAATTTTACATAGATTTCATATTGTGAACATTCACCCAATAAATATGGGATACAAACTACAGCTGAATGTCCTATCTGAGATCTTGAATTTAAGAGAAAATAATTACATGTTAGCTTTTGTTCCTCCAGTCTCAGAATAGATTTTATTTGGGCCCTGATCACCAATTCTTAACAATGTGCTTGCAATTGCTTTTGCACTTCTTTTCTTCCATTCACCTATTCCTCTTCTGAAAAGATGATTGTTGGGGTCCAGCCTCAATGGGATTCACACATTCTAGGGTAGGAGTT
Source organism: Ondatra zibethicus (assembly GCA_004026605.1). Classification (NCBI taxonomy): domain Eukaryota; kingdom Metazoa; phylum Chordata; class Mammalia; order Rodentia; family Cricetidae; genus Ondatra; species Ondatra zibethicus. The sequence continues at coordinate 45,854 of PVIU01014655.1, forward strand.
TGATGATTAGAATTATTAAGCAAAATGAACAGAGATACGAGAGAAATAAAAGACAAAAACAGAAGAGCTCTGGGAGGGAAATTCAGTGAATACTGAAATTGACAGTGATTATTTTCCACATGCCTATATACCCCACTCTAAAAGGGGAGGAGGAGCAACAGACTTCATTAACATGATATAAAAAATAAACCAAGTCTCTTGAAGGAAGCCATTCCCTGTAACCTCCTGCCAGTCTCCTTGAATTCTCTTACCTTTGCACAAGGTTGAGTGAATCCACTTCTATACTCAAAATATTAATTAGCAACACCCTAGGTCAGGATCTTTTATTGGTAGGCAACAAATAAGAGATCAACAACTTTGTAGTCGGCAACTTTGATTGAGCAAAAATAAGCTCAAACTCTCTGACATTTAGTCAAAGTGGAACGGACTCACATCTGTGTGCCCTGTCAGATGATGACACCCTATAGAAGATATATGTAATTATACAAAGGCAGATGTGGGTTTTGTGGCTTCTGTATAGGTTAGCATCATGTAAATCCAACTCAAAATGACAAATGAGGCACACTTCGGAATATCAGCATGTTAAATTCATTCATTACCCCTACTGTGTTCAGGGATGACTTCCGCAGAATTTTCTTTTAAGGACTTGAGCCTTCTACAAGTATCTCAGTTCATTCAATTTCTGCTGATCAAGTTGAATCCCTGCATATTATGACTGTCTTAGTTTACACACATATTGGGATAAGACACTAAAATATATTCTTTTTATCTAAACCAGGTTGAATAAAATGCAGGAAGTTGGGTCTCTAAATAGCAGAAAGAACAGAGTTGAGGACAAACACTCAGTAAAGAAAGTTAAAATTATCTCTTAAATCTCACAAAGAAATTTGCTTCTATCACTATTTCCAGGTCTGTTGTACGGGGGTCACTTTTTAGTTCCTGTCTGCTCAGCCCCAAAATAATCACACAGAAACCACATTATTTGCAATATTATTTGGCCAATAGCTTACGCATATTTCTGGCTAACTCATATCTTAAATTATCCCATCTCCATCAATCTACGTATTAAACCTGAGGCTGTGGCTTACTGGGTAAAATTCTGGCATCTATTACTGGCAGGGCTATGTGTCTTTTCCTTGACTCTGCCTTCTTTCTCCCAGCATTTCATTTCATTTACCCAGACATGCTCTATTCTGCTAAGCCACTGTCTGAAACAGCTTCTTTATTCATTAACCAATAAAAGTAATACCTATACAGAAGGACTTCCCATATCATTTCCCCTTTTCTGTTTAAAGAAAAAAGGAAAGTTTTAACTTTAACATAGTAAAATTATGTATAACAAAATAGGTATCAGGAAAGAATTACAGTTACAATATTTATATCTACTATCTCTTTTATCATAACTAAGGAAAAACTATAGCTATAACTATATATTCTTAAACTCCATCAAAGACTCCAGAAGGATATAATATTACCTAAGTAAACAGGAAGTGCATTATAAACAACTTCCAAAACTCTAGAAATGACAGAGACATCTCGATGCCTGGACAGTCACCCAGAGTTCTTCTGTATCGTTGGAGCATACATCCTCAGCATACAGGCCCATAGTATCCAGTAGATTTTTTCATGAAGCAGAAAATTTCAAAGACAGTTCAGCCTATATTGGCAGCTTGTCAGTCACTTTCTTGTGTATCCTGCAGAATGTCTTATAGACTCTTTCATGAAGCAGGAACCCCAAAGGACTATCTCACCTTTAGGCAAAGTTCAGCAGTCATCTCTCCATGAGTTCTGCATGTCTAACTCACACTGCATAACATCAAGATGATGTGGATTCCCCTCTGCATGCTGTGATTGCCATTAATGAATAAAGAAAACTGTCTTGGCGTGATAGGGTAGAACAGAGCTGGTGGGAAAATAAAACTTAATGCTGGGAGGAAGAAGGCTGAGTAAGAGAAGCTATGGAGCCACTGCCAGAGAAAGACATGCTGAAATTTGCTGGCAGGCCACAACCTTGTGATGATTCACAGATTAATGGAGATGGGTTAAATTAAGATATAAGAATTAGCAAATAAGAAGCTAGAGCTAATGGGCTTATTATTTAAATTCTCTGTGATTATTTCAGGAGTCTGAGTGGCTGGGAAATTAATAAGTGGCCTCCTCACTACAAATTGGCCCTCCAATGTGGTCAACTAAATCCACCTAAAACCTGAGAAATCTTAAAAAAGAATCCTAGACACAAAAGAACAGAGTTAAACATGATTGGATAGCAGCATCTTCTTGGGTGGGCTCTTTTGCCAGAAGTAAGCAGAGGCATGGCTCCTTTAAAAGAGGTTTTCATGATTCAGCTGTAGCAGAAAAAAAAGCCACACTGTTTTGAAACTGTATCTTCTAGGCCTTGCTTCCAGTGCAAACTCTAACAAGGTCCATCTGCCTAGCATTTAAATGGGGTTTGTGAGCAGACTGTTACAGCTTGCTTAATGGAAACATAGATCTGCTGTGTGCCTGATAATGGGACAATGTACATGACTCTCAGAGGCAATAAAGAGCTCTGTGATGGTGGACTAGGTAGAGCAAGTAGGAAGGGCCATATTTCCCCTAGCAATGCTGCCACTTAAGTTCATAAGAAGGGCTTGCATTTTAGAAAGTAGTCTGGTTAGAAAAGAATTACAGATATTCAGTAAACACAAATCCAGATTTTAAAAAGATCTCTAAATGAGTTGCAGCGTTGGATAAATGTATGTAGGCTTGGGAGAGAGAAGAAAAAGACTATAGAGAGTTGGAAAAGAAGTAAATTGTTTAAAAAATAAAACAAAGTCTTTAAAGAGACAGAGTACAGACAGCCATAGATTAAAAGGAATAAAGAAAAATAAGCCATGTAAAGATGGAAATTTCACAGCGAGTCTGGATTATGTATACTATTGTTTCTTTGATTTTTTGACTGTGTATGAGCTAAGTATAGAGAAACATTTCATTGATCATACTGTTATAATAATCCAGCATATATACTCTAAAGGTATCTTGACCTCAAAATTTGGGCCTAAGGATATGTTGCTTTGGAAAAGAGGTTCTTTTTTTGTTTGCACAGAAGATGAGAGCCTATGGCTTTCTTTCAGACTAATGTGGTTTGATGGACCAAGAACCCCTGAAAGATCATCATGAACACCCCAAAATTTACCTCACCCAACAAAAAGCAGAATGCAGTTTGGAAAAAATTTATGCCCAAGTCCTCAAATATTGTCTATAAATGTTTGTTTGCATTTAAAGGGGGATATGATATAGAGATGAATACTTTGCATCAATATGGATCTTGGCTTATTGATACAAATTTAAGGGGAACTTGTTTATAATATATATATGTATGTACATATATATATATATATATATATATTTCTGATCTTTATTAAGGTATTGTGTTTGTCCAGTTCATTTAAAAATGCAATGTAAGTTAAGAAATATAGGTTAGTAGATAATCATCTAAAATAGTCAAGTGTGTAGTCATGTTAGCTTTTCTAGATATATAGAGATATAGTTCAGTTAGGTAGGTTATTCTTCAAATCTTTCAGAGACCTTCAGAATATGGCATTTAAAATGTTTAAGAACTTAGAACATTTCATGACAATGAGAGACATCTGCTCCTGGCAGTACCAATTACTTCAAGAGGAAGATGGGCATCAAGGAGGATCCTTATGGAGTTTGCTAGTCCTTTGGGCAAGAAACTGCTCTTGCCTGTACTGCTTCATGGTATGCTGTAAAAACTGGACATGCAGGAGCCACAGAGAAATGACTGAACTTGCCTAAAAGTAAGATGATCATTCAAAGTTCCTGCTTCATGAAAGTGTCTGCCAGACATTCTGCAGGACACAGAAGAAAGTGGCTGACAAATTTCCAATATAGGCAGAACTGTCTTTGAAATTTCCTGCTTCACGGAAACATCTGCCAGATACTATGGGCCTATAGGCTAAAGATGGATGCCACAATGGTACAGAAGAACTTTGAGTGAGTGTCCAAGTAGCAAGATATCTCTGTCAATTCTAGAGTTTTAGAAGTTGCTTACAATGCACCTCCTGTTTTCTTAGGTAATATTACATCCTTCTGGAGCCTTTTATGGAGTTGAAGAATTTATAGTTATAGTTTTCCTTCATTATAATAAGAGATAAATAGATATAAGTATTGTAACTGTAATTCTTGCTTCATAACTGTTTCATTATATGTAAATTTACTATGCAAAAGTAAAAACCTTAGGGGAAGTGATGTGGGATTCCCCACTGCAGGCTGTGATTACAATTAATGAATAAAAAAACTGGTTTGGCCTGGTAGGAGTTAGGCAGGGAAAACAAAACCAAATGTTGGGAGGAAGAAACCATGAAGCTGTTGCCAGAGACAGACACACTGAAACTTTTTTTGGTAGGCCACAACCTCATGATGATGCACAGATTAATGGAGATGGGTTGAATTTAGATATAAGAGTTAGCAAATGAAAAGCTAGAGCTAAAAGGTCAAGCATGATTTAAAAAATATAGTTTCTTTGTGATAATTTCAGGAGTCTGGGCTGCTGGAAAATGAACAAGTGGCCTCCTTAATACAATCAAGCAGTCCAGGCAAGAGTAATTCCTTGCCCAAATGGCAAGCAAACTCTATGAGGAGCCTCATCAATGCCCATCTTCCTCTTGAAGTAATTGGTGCTGTGAGGAGCAGATGTTTCTCATGTCATGAAATGTCCTAAGTTCTTAAACATTTTAAATGCAATATTCTGAAGGTCTCTGAAAGATTTGAAGAATAATCCATCTAACTAAAGTATACCTTTATATATCTAGAAAACCTAACATGACAACACACTTGACTATTATAGATGATTATCTATTAACCTATATTTCTTAATTATACATTAAATTTTTAAGTGAGCTGCACAAACACAATACCTTTATCAAAAGCAGCAATATATATAAAACAAAATTAATCTTAAATTTGTGTCAATAAACCAAGATCCATACCAATGCAAAGTATCAATCTCTATAGCAATTTGCCTTTAAATGTAAACAAACATTTATAAACATTTTATAAACAATATTTGGGAATTTGCAGAGCTTTCAGGTGTGCTGTTAAGTCACTAATGTGTGCTTTCTCTGTTTTTTTTTATGTGGGCACTAAGTGCTATGAACTTTCCTCTTAGCACTGCTTTCATAGTGTCCCATAGGTTGGTGTATGTTGTTTCTTTATTTTCGTTGAGTTCAAGGAAGACTTTAATTTCTTTCTTTATTTCTTCCTTGACCCAGGAGTG